>APFE030930243.1:154851-199856 GCA_000404065.3 Pinus taeda
TAATTCTTCTTGCTGAAGCTGAGATTCCAACTGCAAAAATTCAATGTTTTCTTGTACATTTTTCAAGCAGATTTGAATGTCTGCAACAATGGCTTTATCAATCATAATTGTATCGTCCATGGTAGAGTGTATTAGAGTATTCAATAATTCTAATACAATACCCATTCTATCCATTTCACAATAATATCACTGCAAAAATTGATTTGTATACCACTTTGTCTTCAAAAATCTTCAAGTATGTAGGCTCTCAATATACCTTCATATACTGTCAATTGATTTGTATACCACTCTGTCTTCAAAAATCTTCAAGTATGTAGGCTCTCAATATACCTTCATATACTGTCATTTAGTGCAAGAAACACCTCATATCTCTCCAAAACACCTCATATCTCTCCAAAATACAATATTAAAAAAACCTTATCTCTCATATAAATATTCTCACTAAATCTCTCATAGAAACACTCCACTCATTCTCTCACATTCCACTTGCTATCTCTCCAAACTTATCACTCAAACTTATCACTCCAAAATAATTTTACAATTTAAAAAACATACCTTATCTCTCCATTAAAATAATTTATGATCACTCTTTAAAAAGTGTCGTTACATACTTCCCATTAAAAAAATAATTATGAAAACTTTATGAAATCACTTAAGCTCACGTTTCTGGAAATGCACCTTTTTTTTTTTCAAACCGCATCCTTGTTTTAAAGAGCCGCATCCATACCATGAGTATCATTGTGTTGCTGTATTATAACCAGTATTTTCCACAACGTGAATCGCTGTTGGAAAAAATTATTCCCGCAAGCCAATGGTTTGAAAATGTTACACATGAATACCCACAACTGCCTTTCAAAGAAAATGTACCGAGACTGAGCTTTCAAAGAAAATGTCGACGCAGGGCAAACACTTCTTTTTGACTGTTGGCAATTTCTGATTGACTTGGTTTCACAATTGCATTTACAGCTGTAAATGGGGACGGATTTTTAGCACGGGACATTGCATTTGAAAATCCAGCAGCGCCAAAGTAGATAGCGATCTCTCTGCCTTCTACAACCATGCTCTTCTTGGGCCACGGAATTGAACCACAGGCAGGCCGCAACTCCAACACAGGTGGACCTGTTTTTTTTTTTAAGCAAAAACTATCCAATCACTTGCTACAACACACTAAACAAACAACGATTACGCATCCCACAATCGACATTCAATAACCTGTCTTTGAGATCTTATATCAGTGCTCTGTGAATTTTAACAACAGCGTTTTTAAAAACCGCACCATTACATAGACTTTGGATTTTAATGTTGGATGCGAACTCGAGCCTTTAAATTGTAATCAAGTGAACACAACCAAAATAGTTTAACAGATCTATGCGGTGAGTCTGGGATCCATAGCATCAAATCTTGTTCGAATTTAGAACTGGCTCGCTCGTTGTGGCTTCATTCACTGTTATCAACGCATAGGCCACCAGTGTTTGTTCCCAACGCACATGGTCATTGCAGCAACATTCACCATTAAACACACAGTTTTCAAGAGAGAGAGGGTTTATGAATAATGATGCTAGAGATTTTTCAACGCAGAAGCACAATTTCTGGCATTTATCACTCAGAGCGAATTCAAAATAATTGAAATCGTATTTACAATTCTCCGACTTATAATTCTTCTAGATAGTCTCAATCCACACGCACACTGTGACAACCTATCCTGGACAGAAAAGCATCGAAAATTGAGCGTTCAAGGCAACGACATATGCTTTTATGTAGAGCAATATGTTGTTGGATACATGAGTATTACACAATCAGTCACTCGGCTCAAATTAGAGATCTTTGTCAGATTTAAAAACACCAGATTTAAAAACACCAGATTTAAACAAAACGTATTATTGCTCCCTTACTGCCCTCCCCAACAGCAAATATGAAGACGAAATTTCGTTTCACTGATTGCACCCGAACGCTACAGGGAGTAGCAAATGTTTTAACTGCCGTCTACACGCAAGTGCATCCAAGTCATAAAAGTTTAACTGATCTCTGAGCTGGGGCGCTACTTCTGGCGACGAATCGAGCCTCTCGCACAGTCCGTTTGGTTAGAATTCCGGAGCATATCCCATGATATGGCATGGGTTCTAACTCCCGATTCAAACTCTTTTCTCTATACCGTGTTACGTTTGGATTATATTAGGATATATACTAATGGCACCTCAAGGGTCACAGTACTTCAATTAATAATATATCGAAACAGATTTCACCGAAGACTGCGCCTTCAAATTTATATTAAGCTCACTGCAAAATTAAACCAAAATAACTTCTTAACGAGGCTTCTCAACAGACTTTCAACGATACCACAGACTTTCAATACCACAGACTTTCAACGATACCACAGACTTTCAATAACGTAAAGTGGCAGTAAAGTGGCGAATGCAAATGTGAACTGCAAGGCGAGGCTTCTCAACAGACTTTCAACGAAAATTAGGTTTGCAGAATGCGTCTGGCGGGGATCAAGGATTTCTCCTCCATCTCATACTGAGCGGATAGCAGAGACATCATGGCGCGTGAATTGAAGAAACATTTAAAGAGGCTCAGTGTTCCCAGGCATAGGATGCTTGACAAACTCAACAGGCAGCGGACCAAATGTTTCAACAGCGGAAAAAATAATTCTTCATAACAGTCATACGTTACCAATTCAAGCGTTTCAATGCATTTGAAATTCTAGGCGTTTCAATGCAGGCAGCGGCAGTCTTCAAGCAGGCAGCGGCAGTCTTCAGGCAGGCAGTGATAGTCTTCAATGTCAGAGATGTCAGAGTAGTGATCAGGACTGAGCAGCTCTCAGGACAGCAGGAGTTACAGCTATTTCTGGGACCTGTGCTCTAATACCTTCAGAAATTAGGTATGCAGCTTCAGGCAGGAAGGCAGGCATTTTTCAGGTAATGAAGACTGGGCCAGCACTATTCAAGGCAACTCAGATCAGTTGCTTGGGCAAAACAGGCCACTCATCATGGCTCTGATACCATGTTAAACAGACATGCTCAGGGAGAACAAATAGGAAAACAATAGGAAAGATAAATCATTCAGTACATTTTTATTAACAATTAGATATACATTTATAGTACATTTGGTGACCGTTGGGACTCACATCCCAAGGTCCCTTGGACTGCTTTGTCCATTCGGCTTCCACGCTAACCCTTTAGGATTAGGTGTCCAACAATTATTTTAAAGGATGAAGTGTAACCATCATGCCATCTTTAAATTACACAAACTATGTAATTATAGGCAAGTATGAAACTATGCGTGTGACTGTTCAAAACTGTAATTTCAGTTTAAATTCATAATCCCTGAAAATACACATTGATTACTCTATAGCTAGAGATTATTACACTTGAATTTATATTTTGAAAGGGCTTGGTTTGAATTACACTTAAACCAACAAGGCATGAAATTGAGATTTTAAATACATATTTGGTCACCATATGGTACTAAAATAAAACTTTAATTTAGGGTTCTCATCTAGTCATTGGAAGAACTAATCCATTGTCCAAGTTGGTGACAAGAACATGTGTGTCAACCCAAAGGTTTTCCACCTTTTATATTATTAACTAATCCTTCGGGCTTATGATTATACATTAGTAATTAGTTGTTAATTTTTATTTTTCCATTAATACATTATCGAGATAGATTTATCTCAAACATAGCTTACATTTCAATAAATGTGGTCCTCATCATGAATACAATCAATTTCCATTATGGAGTTTATTCACAAGCCTCTCTACAATGGTATCAAAGCACCGATGAATCTTTGAACTTCATTCTTTTAAAGATTGGATAGGTTGATGTGGTTACATTTAGAAACTTACTCTAGTTTTGTGTGGAACTTTGGACATGCAACCTCAACAACTGAGTCATGGAGTCGCAGATGAGCAACAAATTATTGTTAGATTTTCTCTACTGTCTCTAATTTTTTTTTTTTGATATGGAAGTCGATAAAGTTTGATTTAATGGTAAATAATTTATATTTTTTCATGCTATCCATGTTTTCTTTTTATTCAGATGTGGGAGCATTGGTTAGTATAATAATTAGATAAATTTCCATTAAATTGGCCTTTCAGTAACAATTACTATCTACTAAATTATAGTTTGTTTATAAAATCTCACATAGTCCTCCCACTCCTTTAATGTTTTCTATATGCAAAGGTGGTCAAAGGAGGACCCGGTAACCTCCTCACTCTAGAATTTTGTGGTCGTATGCTACAATGAATATTTTGGATGGATTTAGTCACAATAAGCAGTTTAATCTTGCCTTCATCTGTAGTTTTGTACATTGCCAATAGAATAAATTTCACTTTCCTCAAACTTAGCGTCATCAAACCTTGTTTATGGATTGCTTGCACCAAGTATAAGCTTATTGTCATACAATACCTTTGCGCATACACAACCTCTCCAGTCACCAATCCCTTTTGATAAGCAACTACATCATTAAAATCAATAATGCCCTCATGTTCATGTTTACCGCATGGACCAATTACCACCATATCACTAGACATAGTTCACCTTGGTAGGTCATTGGTAATAGGGACTTATGCAAAAATCCCTTGTCTCCCCTATTTTGTTTCATAATAAATAAATAAAAAATTACCTATTTCAAGAGGACTTAGTGGTCTCGATTGTTGTGTTTTGGAAGAATAGCAATTGTCCTACTCAACCAATCTCGTAGTGGACACATACGATATCACCCGGTACCATCCCTCTAGTTGATAATTGTTGTTGCTTGTCCAGAATATGTGACCACAAATAAGGACAATGATGGCTTATTTTGTTCAATAACACCACTGGGATTTTAGTATGGCCATTGCTAGATGCATAATGAGTCTCCATCTAGTTCAACGCGTTTTTTCAAGTGAGGAACAAATCATTCATAGGTAGGGTTGGAACTCCGATCTTATTTTTCAACTTGTAATTATTTTATGAAAAACACAGAGAGATCGTGATCTATTTGAATTAGTTCCTTCTCATACTGCAATTTCATAATGTTTTATTTATTTGAAAGAGTCTGTCACTCTTGTAACCTACTTTGTATTTTTCATTTTATTTGTTGAATAAAGAATACAATATATAGAATATATAATGTATATATATATATATATTCTATATAAAGAAAAAATAAAGAGATATAAAAAAATGATACATAAAATAAAAGAAGAAAAGGGAAAAATAAATAAATCCTATGCACAAGGCTTGCTAATCTAAATTCCACGATACATATATTTTTAATTAGTTTAAACATTAATTTACGACTTATTAATCCTTTTATAAAGTCCGATTTAGCATTTTTCATTTATTATAATAATCATGATATTTTGGACCATTGGGGTGTTCCCCGCCAATGTCAACAGTTGGGGGAACATTTCAGACCCCCCTCCCCTGCGTTTCCAGCATTTAACCAAGGGGAGGGGTCTAAAAATATGAATTCATAAAACTCTAACCACTAACATGTCCTTCTCTCATTCATTTCAGACCCCCCTCTCCAAAACCATTTACCATCCACACCCGCCCCCACAAAAAAAAATTATCGATTGACCATTACTGCTCCTGCCAAAACTAAAATGCCACTCTCCCTCTGCCATTTGTCCAAGTCCCATTCACCCATTTATTAACCATTATATTATCCAATCATGATCGTTGTCTTCCCGTAATAAATACCTTACTCCTGTCAACGGTATCCCTACAAATGCTTTAACCTTCGTGCATAAATAAAATATATACATTTTACCTCCATTCATTTTTCTTATGTTCATCCAACAATTGCATGCACACATTTGTTACAACCAAAACTAGTGCTCAAACATTCATCACTACATCAATTAGCTAATCAGCTGATAAAAATGACAATCCTTACCTAACTACATCTTCAATATGTCTTCTTCTAAAGGAAAGTCTAAACTAGTTGAAGAAAATCTAATGATGCCCCCTGTTGTAGATTTAGATAAGTTACCCTTAGTTGATCACTAGTACAAAATTTTCAAAACCCAATGTGAGTTCGATCTTTATGAATTGCACAAATGGGCCAAATAGAAATTCTCTGGTGCTAGCGATGACTTGAGCATGTGGGACTCCTTCTCGCCTCAATTCATCTTCCCCCAAACTCATTTCTTTCCAGTGGTGTCATTTTAGGTACATTCTTATGCAAGTTAGGGCCAGCAATAACCAGGATCTTCAAACACTCTGTTAGTTTTACCCTTTCCATGATTCTGTTCCTCAACTCCTTACTGCGCACTTCTCATCATTGTAGCTCGATTTTTCCAACGCATTCATTAAACTCAACATATGTATCGATTGTCAGCACTTTCTTCATTCTTTACTATGCCCGCTTCATCATTGCAACTGATCTTCAATTCACTATGCCTCACTTTATTCAAAGTTCCATCCATCAAAAAATGCTCACACAGTTGCCATACATTGAATTCCTCTATCACCTTGCGTTCAACTTTGTTCACACGCTTCTGCAAATAGTTCTATGATATGGCAACCAACCGAAATTTCTCTTCAAAGTTGAATGCTAATAAATAAATCAATATCAATCAAGCATTACCTAAAAATTTGAAACACTCTCTCTCAGATTTCAACACTTTACATACCCATACACTACAATTTGTAATATCTCTGACACACCATTCATACGTTCAGATTTCTTTTAAAGCATCCCTCATACAATTATTAAGTTGATTCTCATTTACCAGATTCTTTTATGGTTCTACATCTCAACAGATCGATTGGGCTATGTACTTAGCCATCAATCGAACTACCAATACAACAATTTGCTATCTTGTTATCGCGCTCCACTGTTTCCAAGGATGCATGTCATTTGTTTCTGAATTTACACAGTGTATAAACCTACACCCTTTTACACTTGAGCCACAACCAACAGCATTCAATTAACACATGCATTCATTCCAGAATATTCTAATGACAGCATACACCCATAGATAAAACTTGTAGACTCAACTGGAACAATCATTGCACAAGCAGGATTTAAATCAACAATTTGTACAATATTCATTTGATTCGTAATGATTTACCAATCCACTTGCAAGAGAAATTTTAGAAAAAGTCCACACAGAAACCAAATACCTGAGTGTTTTCTGACTTATCATATCGCTGGAATTAGCCATAAAATCAAGCCTTGCTGACATAAAATAAAGTCCCTCTGCCCATTCAGATGACAAATCGCCTTCCAAATTCACTGCAAATTAATTTCAATCACAAATTCTTAACACCGCATCTCAATCAATAATAGTTTGGTTCACAAATGGACAGAATGTCCGGTCATGAAAAATATGTTGCAATTGACAGAACTCTGCGTTTAACATCAAAGCAGAACTCTGCGCCATGCTTCATTTAATTTTTCATTTGATTTTCAATTAAAATCTTTCCTTCAAGGTAATTTCGTTCAGTTCTATAAACACAATTTCACGGTGCACCCTTACTACAAAGCGACATAAAAGCATTAAGATTCATCATTAATATAGATTCTTAACTTATGTGCAGAGCTTGTCTACAAATCTTATCGTATGACTGAATTTAAGAATGCTAAGAGAAAAGTTTCAATAATAATGCTTTTGGCGCTGCTCCTCTCTAATGTGAGCTTTGCTGCCACTTTATTTTTATAATAATAATGGATAGGTCTTCTCAGACCTTATCTATTACAAAATCAGGCTTTTACATAATGATTTAAGGCATAAAAGCTTTATTACATATTATCTATCTGTGATATAGATAACATGTTTTATTCTCTACTCTTATCCTATTTTTAACTGAAAAAAACATAGAAATTGTAGGCTAAAGGACCCCACTCCCTTGCCTGTAGATTTGTTTTTTGATTTTTGGAATAAGTTGGAAGACTTTTTCCCTCAGAGTCACATGCTCCTGCATCAGACTCCCAAGGTTGAAAATGATCGTGATCTCCTAATCATGCGTGTTAAGTATTTGTCCTTATCTTCCAGGATCCCACACTTTGTTCTGCAGGTCATCATCTGCTGTAGCTCGCTGGTTTTCTCCAGGTTTCCATATCTTGTTCTGCATCCTGCCACTTGCTATACTTTCATACTCTGCTTTTGTCTTTCCCTTGCTGAAATTCTTCTGCTTTCTTACTGTTGTTTGCTACCTCTAAGACACCTTCATCACCAGTATTCTAATGCTTTCAATCTCTATGTCCAGCTTACTGCTGTTGTCCCCAATTTTTGGCAATTGGGTTGTTGTAGCTGCTTTTGTTATGACTGTTGTTACTTCTCTTATTGCTGCCAACATTGATGTTGTTGTTGTCAATGTTGCCTCAGCTGTCATTTCCCCGATTGTTGATAACATTGGTTTTACTCCTGCAGATGTCACCCCACGTATTGCTGCCTCCCAAACTTCCTGTCCCTCTCCAACATTATTTTGCTCATCATCTACAAATTTATCTTCAGAAAATAAATTATCATTTAATTCTCTTCCTGCAGTAACATATCCATTTATCTCTGTTTGTATACTAGTAAGAAAAATCAATTTTAACAAACTAGTATCTGCTCCTTCCTCAACTTCAACCAAATTTATTCTAGTGTTTGCAAATTTTTCCTCAGGTTCAAATGTCTCCAGCAAACATTTCATCCATTTCTTCTCAAGCATTTCATCAACATGCTACAAATTATTTCTAGCATAACCTTCGTCTTCCCCTTCGATAATCTTCAGTAATTTTCCATCATCATCTTGATTGATTTTCGAAATCAAATCAAGCTCTTCAAACACTGTATCCTCATCCTCTATCACTGTAGCAGTTCCAAAATTCTGCCCCATAGTTCTCTCTTAGCTGTTCAGACAAGCCAACTCTTTCTCGTCACCCATGGAAACAAGCCTCTGTATATGAGACATGACTGTCTCATTTCCTTTCTGCAATAGTTCTTCTTCCCTCAAGACAATTTCAAGTGATGGACTTTCTTCTACATCACCTGTATACACAATCAAATTGTCAGCGTCAAAATCACAAGACCCAATGATCTCACTTGTTGATTCAGTCACCAAGTCTTCTCTCTGCAGTTCCGAGCCTTCTTCAGGACTTAGAAAACCTTCACTGGCTTTCTCCTCATATTTCTTTGGCAATACTTCAGTATGTTGCTCTGAGTTCCTTCCCAACTCCTTTGTCAGCACATCAGTATGTTGATTTGTATTCACCATGAGACTGTTAGCTAGTCTCGCCTTCTTACCATCTTCTGCTTCATGACTTTCCTTCATGAAAACTTCCCTGCCTTTCTTCCTCAGCAAATTAACATGTGCATAAGTCCTCTATCTCTCCAATTCTCTTCTTTGAATATCTAGTTTCCTATACAATTCAACAATAAGGCAATCACACTTTGCCTCAACTTCATCTGCAATGGTTGCCAAATAACTTTCTTTCCCTTCAGTGGAAAGATCCATCCTCCTTTCTGATTTTCCTGCTCTTGCAGCGATTCCTCTAGTACCTACAATTGTACTTTCATTACTGCGATCTCTCTTTCTATGACCTCATCAATCATCTTACCTATGTGGCATTCCTCTGAACCTTTTCTCTGATCCTCCATGATCATTTCCTTCATCAGTTGTTTGTTCACCATGAGTTGCACTAGCCTCTGCAACAACAAGCTCTCCTTCTGGCACCGCTTGCCTCACCAAGCTCTCCTCACTCAGTGTTTTGGTAAGTACTTGGTTCACTGCCTCTCGAACCTTTCGAGCACTCTCTCTGCTCTCTTCAGGCTATCTCTTCAACTCACCTTCTTCTTCAGGACACTGCAATTGTCCTCCTTATCCAGCCTTCATCTGAATGTCAGGTTCACTGCCATCTTTTTCTTTGCAACCATAAACTTCAATCATAAATTTCAAATCAAAAAAATCATCTCACCCTTAAGATCTTGCATGATCTTGTCTTCTTTCCACTTCTGCAATCTTCTTCACTGCATTTGTGTAGCTTGCATATCAAATTTAAAAATCTAATCTTCCTTTCAATCATTCATCACGCATTCAAAGAAACACACTTCAATTCTCAGCTGTACTCATTAAAAAACAACAAACATCTTCAACAGATCATTCCAGCTCTAATACCAAATGATGCAAGTTAGGGCCTGTAATAACCAGGATTTTCAAACACTCTGTTAGGTTTACCCTTTCCATGATTTTGTTCCTCAAATCCTTACTGCGCACTTCTCATCATTGTAGCTCAATTTTTCCAATGCATTCATTAAACTCAATATATGTATCGATTGTCAGTGCTTTCTTCATTCTTTACTGTGCCCACTACATCATTGCAACTGATCTTCAATTCACTACGCCTCACTTTATTCAAAGTTCCATCCATCAGAAAATGCTGACACAGCTGCCATACATTGAATTCCTCTATCACCTTGCGTTCAACTTCGTTCACACACTTCTGCAAATAGTTCTCTGATATGGAAACCAACCGAAATTTCTCTTCAAAGTCGAATGCTAATAAATAAATCAATATCAATCAAGCATTACCTAACAATTTGAAACACTCTCTCTCATATTTCAACACTGTACATACCCATACACTACAGTTTGTAATATCTCTGACACACCATTCATACATTCAGATTTCTTTTAAAGCATCCCTCATACAATTATTAAGTCGATTCTCATTTACCAGATTCTTTTCTGGTTCTACATCTCAACAGATCGATTGGTCTATGTACTTAGCCATCAATCGAACTACCAATACAGCAATTTGCTATCTTGTTATCGCGCTCCCCTGTTTCTAAGGGCACATGTCATTTATTTCTGAATTTACACTGTGTATAAACCTACGCCATTTTACACTTGAGCCACCACCAACAGCGTTCAATTAACACTTATGCATTCATTCCAGAATATTCTAATGACAGCATATGCCCATAGATAAAAATTGCAGACTCAATTGGAACAATCATTGCGCAAGAAGGATTTAAATCAACAATTTATACAACGTTCATTTGATTCGTAAGGATTCACCAATCCACTTGCAAGAGAAATTTTAGAAAAAGTCCATGCAGAAACGAAATACTTGAGTGTTTTCTGACTTATCATATCTCTGGAATTAGCCATAAAATCAAGCCTTACTCACATAAAATAAAATCCCTCTTCCCATTCAGATGACAGATCGCCTTCCAAATTCACTGCAAATTAATTTCAACCACAAATTCTTAACACCGCATCTCAATCAATCATAGTTTGGTTCACAAATGGTTAGAATGTTCGGTCATTAGAAATCTGTTACAATTGATAGAAATCTGCGTTTAACATCAAAACAGAACTCTGCGCCATGCTTCATTTAATTTTGCATTTAATTTTCAATTAACAGCTTTCCTTCAAGGTAATTTCGTTCAGTTCTATAAACACAATTTCAAATTGTGCCCTTACTACAAAGTGACATAAAAGCATTCAGATTCATCATTAATATCGATTCTTAACTTATGTGCAGAGCTTGTCTACAAAGCTTATCATATGACTGAATTTAAGAATGTCGAGAGAAAAGTTTCCATAATAATGCTTTTGGCACCGCTCCTCTCTAATGCGAGCTTTGCTCCCACTTTAGTTTTATAATAATAATGGATAGGTCTTCTCAGACCTTATCTATTACAAAAGAAGGCTTTTACATAATGATTTAAGGCGTAAAAGCTTTATTACAGCTTATCTATCTGTGATATAGATAGCATGTTTTATTCTCTACTCTTATCCTATTTTTAACTGAAAAAAACATAGAAATTGCAGGCTAAAGGACCCCACTCCCTTGCCTGTAGATTTTTCTTTTGATTTTTGGAATAAGTTGGAAGACTTTTTCCGTCTAATTCACATGCTCCTGCATCACATTCCAAGTCAAATAACCATTATTGCTCAAAAAATGATATTTTTCTCACAGTATCCCCTGAGTCTATATGCCAAATGCTTCAAGTTAAACCTTCCACCCCTTTGTACCCTTTTCTTGTAGATTGCCTCATGGAAATATTTAATAAAATCACTTTCCCTCAGAGGGCTAAGATTTTCAATATATATTTACCTGAAAATGCATAATTACCAAGAACAAATCCTCCAAACCCTTCCTCAACATTTCCAAAGATGACTAGATAGGTTGTCTCAATAGTTTTGTGTCCATTAGGTTATCCAACTGATCAGTGGGTTGATGAAATTATTCTAGGATTTCTATCAGTGTTTTAGTAGGAGAAGAAACCTCAATTATCTTCAATTACAGTGAATTTCTGTCAAAAGCTATCCATGATCAATTCTTGATGTTTTCTAACAAAGGAAAATTTAAATAAAAATTAGTTCTTGTATATTTGTTCTTGTTTCATCAAGTAGATAAATTTCATTTTCCATTGCAAGATGAACCTGGTGATTCTCAATCTCTAATTCATTGGACTTCCTTGCTAAGGGAGAACACCAATGAATTTTCCTTCATTGATTAGACAAATCAGTTCCTATATAAGGCTTCATGCTTGCTGAATAGTGATGTTGTTCCTAGGATTTCACCTAAAATCAAGAGAACTCTCCACCTTAGTGAGAAAATCAAGACTAGAGATAGGTACCTATATCAAAACTAACTAGAGATCAGAGTATATGGATGTGAGGTTCCTCCATATAAGTTGCCTATGCTTGTGCCAATTAGGATTTTTTCATTAGACTATATTAGGCAGATGATGAACATGGATGAGTTGCACTTTGTGTCAGCTAAGAAAAGGTCTCAATTCAAGTTAAGGGCCAGATTTGACCCTTCATTTACAACACCAGAGAAAAAGTGGAGGAAGATATTATTTTGAAAGAAATGAAGTTGAAATTATGTTCTGCCTGGTCTTATGATCCCTCAGGGATTATTTCTAAGCTAAGGGTAGAATAGAAGGCTACTCCTTATGCACACACTCTGAGACTAGAAATTGAACAGTATAGGAATCAAGAAATGTGGAAGGAGTATACATATCAGGAAGTAGAAGAGAAATTATTTAGTTCAAAAACATCACAAACTACAGTTCCATAGGAGAAACATACTAAAAGGTGAAGGGAAAGTATTTCCCCTTTAATTTCAGAAATTCAGGAAACATATTTCATAATGTAGAAGAAGAAGAAGAATGCTCTTTGTCAGCACTCCTTAGTTTCACAAGGATGTGAAGAGAAACCAAAGAGGTAACCACAAACCAAAAGTTTGACTTGGTATCTAGCCCTACCAAATTAGAGAGGGCATGCTCTATGACTCAACCAAAATATCCCTGGAAATATCAAGGTTTTAGGCTAGATATTTTCACAATAGGGTTTCGATTTAGGTCTTGTTGGATAAGAAGCACTAAGTTTAGGAAATAGATCCAAGTAGGTCAAATATCTGTTGCATTCATTAAATGAGGAAATATAGATGTGATTAGAGACACAAATGGATTTTTCATAGTAGTATGGTGGTGAGGAAATCACATAGAAGAAATTAAGTGAGCATACATGAATGAATTCACTTATCTGGAAGGAAAACACTTGAATGTTAATATCAAACAAAACAGAGCATTTAGGCAATGAATTATGTTTAACACTTAAGAGATTAAGCATAAGAAGAAGTATAGATGGTTGCTGGAAACATGTAACAATCAATTACATATATAAGAAAACATGAGAAAACAGTGCCACTGACCACAACTCATGAATCCTATAAAAATAGCTGCAACTATATTTGATTTATCTACAAAAAATAGAGTTAACTAGTTCCAAAATGTCTTTGACTCTAGTATCCAACCCCTGATTACATTACATTTCGACCTACTATAGGAGATGAGGTCGAATTTCTCCTAAGGAGGTCGAATTCTATCTTCAAAAATTCAACTAAGCAGGTACATTAGGGAAAATTTTAAGAACCCCCTCTAAATTTACACGTATAATAAATGGGCGAATCTCCACGGTATATAGGAAAAATGGAAGGCGATTTTATCAATAATATGATATGTATATATAATTTTTTGGCGAATCTCTCACTAGGCATGGCCAATATTTTACTCAATTATAAAATCTTGTGTTTATTGAATGCGCAAATGAAATCATTGCATTTCTTTAAAATATCTTTTGAAATCAAAATTACCAAAATTACATATCGATAATCTAGTGGGTGTAAGATAAAATTCACCGTGCCATTCATAGAAAGCATGAGAAAAAACCTACTACTATATATAAAAGCAAGAAAAATTCAAATTCATCACTTCTAGGGACCTCATAACCACCCTGCCAATACACAAGTATGTTCCTGTTTGCAATTAGAAAAAATACCCAAATTACAATCTGTTTACTCCACTTCTAGGGACCTCGTAACCACCCTGCCAATACACAAGTATGTTCCTAATTGCAATTAGAAAAATTACCCAAATTACAATCTGTTTACTCCAACATATGTTGGAAATTTATAGAAGGATGACTAGTGCAATCAATCCATTCCTTTTAGCCCTGGATTTGTTTCAGTTTAAAACAGAAGTGTACAAATATACTTGTCCAATGTCTATGCTTTAACCATTCACCTTAAGATGTTTTTACAACATGATTTCCTAAGTCTATTTAATATCTTCATTATCATAAAAACCAACCTATATCCATCTTAACTCCACATCTACCACTCTTAGGGGGATGAAATCTATTTATCCCTCTGAGCACTTGGTAGATCTAAGATAGAATTTCCCCTTTAAATAGTCTATGCTCACATGAATACCATGGGTCAATACCATGGGTTATCGTAAACCTGGAGCTTAAAAATTACTATTAGCAATTTATAAAAATTAATAAAATTAATAGTTGATTTGTATTTTACTTTTATTTTAACCAAGCTAAAATGTTTAACATACATCAAATTACAACATCCATTTTACTCTTGATCGGATCAAATATTTTTTCACTCTATGCTAGTTTGCATATCACGATATTTGATACCTCGGGGGTTAGTAGATCACAGTAGAGATGGATCTATGCTGGTTTAATTTCCCCATTTAAATAGGCTACATTCCAGGTGAATACCATGGGTCAATACCATGTGCCATTTTGGTGAATACCATGGGTCAATACCATGTACCATTTTGGTGAATACCATGGGTAAATACCATGTGCCATTTTTATTTTTATTAATACTAATATTAGGGTTAATAATGTTTTTTTCAATGGTATTAATAACAATCTAGTCCATGGTATTTGTCCCATAGTATTTTGCCCATAGGATTCACTTAAATAAAACCTCTTTCTTAAGCCTTCATAAATAGAATGAGGGTTATGGACTAAATATAAAAAAAGGTTTTATTTATTTACCATGCGTCTAGTTTATTTATGTTTTTATTTATTTACCATACCTCTTGAGTAAGATCCTTGGACTCCAAACTGATCTCCTCAGATGTCGTGGGAGGAATCGGTCAACCCTCTTCCCCGAGCCTGAATAGGATTAAAAGGGGAAGGAAATCAAAACTCTCCATGGCCCAGATTAAAGAAAAATATGATGTGGCAGACGGGAAGCAACAGTCAATAACTGGGGCACTTAGAAAACGTTCCAAAATTATTCTTACATCATGGAACTACAGGGGTTTGGCCAGTAAGCCCAAAACACTCGCACTCAGGGAATTGATATTAAATTCAAAATCAGACATCCTTCTACTTCAGGAGACCTTGGGGAATGGAGTAGAAGTAGAAGCATCACTAAATGGCCTCCTTCCAGGATGGAAATTCTCAGCCATGGACTCAATAGGACATTCAGGTGGGTTGGCTGTAGGATTCAGGGAAGGGAGATTTCAGATCAGGAACCTATGGGGCATGAAGCAGGCAATGGGCATGGAACTCCAATCCCCCGAATTTGACTTCCCTCTAACCATATTAAACATATATGCACCCTGTCAAGGGAGGGAGGCCTTTTGGACAAAATTAATGTCTAATTCTACTCTGAAGAGTAAGTTTATGGTGTTGAGCGGTGATTTAAACTTATCTATTGGTAGAGCGGAGGCATGGGGTCCCTTAGCCAGGGAAGATCCGCTGTCAGAATTCTTCCAAAACCTCATAACTTCAAATAATCTTATAGATGTAAATCTAATAAAGTTAAAGCCAACGTGGAGAAACAGGAGAGCAGGAGAGGTAAGAGTAGCCAAAAGACTAGACAGATTTCTCATAAATGAAGAATTATCCTCTATGATTCCAATGTTCAAGCAATGGGTCGAAGAATAAGGGGCTTCGGATCATTTCCCCGTCTCTCTGCAACTCACAAAACCTCCTCCAAAGCCGCCAACACCTTTCAAGTTTAATGCATCATGGTTACAAGAAGAATCTTTCATTAAACTATTCAAAGAAACATGGAGGCATCTGGACAGAAGCACATCAAAAGACAAAGGGTTCCTGTTCATGGAGAACCTTAAAATGATGAAGAAAGCAACCATATCTTGGGAAAAGGACAGGAAGGAAAAACAGAATGAGGAATATTCCTGGATTAGTGAGGAACTCCAAAAGTTGGAAAGTACGGAGGAGGATGGATATGCTTCACAAGAATCCAAAGAAAGGATACTCCACCTGGAGAAGCTCAAAAGTAAAATTCTTATGGCGAGAGAAGAAGAGTGGTTTCTCAAGAGCAGAGAAATCTGGCTCAAGGTAGGGGATGAAAACACCAGTTTCTTTCACAATTATGCAAAAGGGCAAAAGATTGTTAACACCATATGGAACCTAAAAAATGAAGAAGGAAGGGAGGAAAATACTTTTGAATCTTTGTCATCCCTGGGACAAAATCATTTCTAGAATTTATTTACTGACCCAGGTGAGATCACTATTGCTGAGGTGATCAAGACAGCACAATGCTTCCCCAAGTATGTGGAGGAGGAAGAAGTAGAGGATCATCATGGGCCAGTCTCAAAGGAGGAAGTTGAAAGTGTCATAAAATCAATGGCAAAAGAAAAAAGCCTCGGGCCGGACGGATGGACCATAGAACTCTTTCTCCATTTCTTTGATCTGATAGGAGCAGAAATTACGGAAGTAGTAGAAGAGTCCAGGATGAAAGGAGAGGTCTACAATCCTTTTAATGCAACATTCATAGCCCTCATTCCGAAGAAGGAAGTTCCTGAAACCTTTGAAGCTTTTAGGCCGATATCTTTGTGCAACAGTATTTATAAGATCATTGCAAAGGTGATCGCGACCAGAATTAAACCAATTCTGTCAAGACATATTTCAATGGAACAATTCGGGTTTTTAAATGGAAGACAAATTCATGAGGCAATAGGTACAGCTCAGGAGGTACTGCACAGTGTTAAACAGAAGAACAAGATGGGAGTAGTATTAAAAATTGACCTCTCTAAAGCTTATGACTGAATAAATTGGATATACATCTGAATTCTTCTAACTCACTTAGGATTCAAAACAGATTTTATTAGCTGGATAATGGGATGTATTACAAATGTCAGCTATGCTGTCCTCATCAATGGAGTAGCCACCCCCTTTTTCAAAGGAAAAAGGGGACTAAGACAAGGATTCCCTTTGTACCCTCTCCTCTTTCTTTTAGTAGCAGAACGACTAAGTCAGTTGATTCAAAAGGCTAAAAGGGAAGGTGAGATGAAAGGTCTAGAAGTAGCTACAAACCTGAAAATCTCCCATCTCCTTTTTGTTGATGATATATTGGTTTTCACAAATGGAGAGTCCAATGAAATAAAGGAATTAAAAATCATTCTTGACCTATTCTTGAAAGCTGCAGGAATGCAGATAAACTCCAGGAAATCTCAGTTAATAATGGAAGGTCTAGCCAGACAAGAAAGGGCCCAGATGCAACGGTATTTTCCCCATCAAACAAGCAATATGGAATCCCCCTTCAAATATCTTGGATTCTGGCTCAAACCAAATGCATACAAAAAAGAGGATTGGAACTGGCTAATTGCCAAAAATGAATCCAAAATCTCCCATTGGAGCTTTAAATGGTTGTCCAGAGCAGGGAGACTCTAATCAAAGCAGTGCTATTGGCCATTCCAGTGTTTTGGGCAGCTTTAACATTGGTTCCTAAAGGTATTTTGGAAAAAATAAGGAGAATTTGCAGCAGATTCCTTTGGGCTGGCTCTAAAGAGAAGACTGTCCTGCCTTGGGTTGCCTGGGAGAAAGTGGCAAGGCCAAAAGAATGGGGAGGATGGGGGATAAAAAGCCTTCCTGATTTTATCCTATCATTGACTGCAAAATCTGGTTGGAGACTCATAAAGCTAGAGAACTTATGGACCAGAGTGGTGAAAAGGAAATACATTGACCCAATGCCTTTAGAGGAATAGATCAGAAATCTAGTTAGGGAGAAGAAGAAGGGGTTGGTGATATGGAAAGCAACAGTGGAATCCTTCAAAGTAATTGAGCAAGGTCTTGCATGGAAGATTGGAAATGGAAGGAATCTAATGATAGGAAGGGACCCGTGGGTAGGATGTAATGAGAAATTTTCTTTATCCCCTAGACTAATCAGGCATCTAGAAAGCATTGGAATTCATACATTAAATCAGGTGGAAAGCATTGGTCATTCATCTATGTGGGGACAAGCCTGGAAAAATGGAGAAGAACTAGGCCTAAAGCAAAGATGGTGGAACGATTGGGAAACATATACTCAAGAGCTCTCGAGAACAAATGTCAGGCTTAAAGATATGACAGACCAACTGCAACGGGCACATGCAGAAAATGGAGAGTACTCTTCAAAAAGTGGATACAATTTCATCATGTCTAGAAAAGGTTGGGGAGAACAGGAATGGTGGTCGAAGCATTTATGGAAGCTTAAATGCCCAGCAAAGGCTAGACTGTTTTTTTGGTGAGTGTTAAGGAAAAAAATCCCAACCTGGAACATCCTCTAGTCAAGATACACGCACGGTCCAGGAAGATGTTCTCTATGTAAGGCTGAAGTGGAATCCATCAATCATCTCTTCCTAAAATGCTCAACAACAATTAAAATCTGGGGGGAGGTAGAGAATTTGCTGAAGAAAAGGATTGAATGGGGAGGAGACAATCTATCAGAAGCATGGACCAAATGGTGGAACCAGTACCCCAAAGGGAATATGAAGAACCTCCCACTCATCCTATGCTGGGGGATATGGATAGCCAGAAACAAGAGTATTTTCCAGGACAAGGAAACCCCGGTAGTTATCGCAGCTACTCAGAGTGTCTCCATCTACTCAAGCATCCCAGAACCTGTGCAGAAAAAGTCCAAAAGTCAAAATAAAGAGGTCATCATCAAAGAGGACATTCCTTGGTCTTTTTTCGATGGTGCCTCACAGAACAATCAGGCAGGTGCTGGCATTGTTATCCATGAAACCTCAAACCATTCCCTCAAAGCCTCAGTTGGTTTAGGATCAGGAACAAACAACTTCACAGAACTGTCAGCCTTGAAGTTACTCCTATGCTGGCTTATTCAGACGAACATCATCACAATTCAGATCTTTGGAGATTCACTAAATGTTATCAATTGGGTCATTGGGAAAAGCTTATGTAACAACGGAATTTTGAAACCTCTGTTGGAAGAAATCATAGTTTTAAAATCATCTTTTAACAGTACCTCATTACACCATATTTACAGGGACAAGAATGATACAACAGACAAGATTTCTAAAGAAGGTCTGCACCAGAATATGGGCAACTGGAAAATCATAGAAGAAATACAGGGTCAGATTCACTCATCAGAACAACCGCCTTATACATGAGCACAGGGGAAGCATCAACACTTTTATTTGATATATGTTACTTGTTATTACAGACTCCATGATGTTATTTTGGTAAAACTTCAGTTTCCACAATCACAGAACTTAAACATTTTTCTGTAAAGGTTGTTTTCCTTTATAAGGAGGCCATATATATGATGTTTTTCTGTTATTAAAAGGCCATTATGGTATGACTGGACAACATTGAGCAGGTGGCTCATTTTGGTCTCACTTTCAACTGCCTCAAATTTTGAAAATTGTGGGTCCTTCTTGTTGAAAGGACATCTTTTGTGATTGCATTTGCAGTCAAACAACACAATCTGAAATGCTCAAGCATTTGCAATGTAACTTTTTATTTTATTAATAGAAAGTTTGCTTTTTCTTCATAAAAAAAAAAAGTATAAAAAGACGTTTTATTTATTTGCCATACCTCCACTTTACTTATATTTTTATTTGTTTACACCCTTGCATGTATATAAGGTGACTTATGGAGTAAATATAAAAAATACTTTATTTATTTACCATACCTCTCATTTATTTATATTTTTATTAATTTACCATACCTCTTTTATAAATATGGTATTTGGGCCTTTGGCCCATAGGATTCACTTAAATAAAACCTATTCTTGAAAATGGGCGAATGGAAGGTTGTAACTCCTAATTTCAAGGGCTAAATTTACCTTTTTTACCCTCTCCCTTAAAATAAGGTGGGCTATTTGAGGTGATTTGTAAAAATGTACTATGATACAAAATATTTGCCCACTAAAAATTTAAAACCCCTTAATTTTTCCAAAGGCGAACATTCGCCGCTAAAATCACCCCTAAGGTACATTCACCTATCCTATCTTTGTTAAAACCTAGGAGGAGTTAGAACGAACTTTCCTCCTTTATCTTAACCATAAGAGCTTATCTCTCTATACATTGATTATGAGATTTCTTGCTATAGTAACAATTAGTAAACCGACTTACCTTAGATAAAATCCTAGTCTAACTGATTACATGCATCCAAAATGACTTTTGCAAATTACAAAAGTAAAACTATCTTTTTAGTAAGAAGCATAGCAAAAATGTAACAAAATTGCAATGAAAGTTTTGCGTGCTAGTTTGGAGGCCTTTCCTGATGAATTATTTGCTGCTGAAGGCATTAATTTAAATTTGAGGATGTGTACTTGATGTTTTCATAGCAGATCCTTCTCAGAAATGAAGAAAACGACCTCAAAAACGGAAGTTTGTGTAGGGTATTGCAAAAGTGTAGCGAAAAATAACGGTCAAATACAAACTGATATCTCTTTAACCATAAGACCTATTACAAACTTGGAAGATGATTTTATAGATAATTTTTTTTTAGGACGCCCTCTCTCAAGTTTTGAAAATTCATTTCCGTTTTCTAGGAATCCGTGCCACAAAAGAATGACTAAAACAAAGAAGAAAAATTGGATAATTTTGGCTTTTGGAAATAGACCTCCAAGAAAGTTTAATATCTCCTAATATATGATACCTATGTAGAAACTAAATGAGGTTATTGTATAAGGGATTTTTATGAAGAAAATCATTTTTCATTTTTTAAAAGCACTTCCACATTTGTTCATAATCCAATCTTGAAGTTAGTCACACAGAAATGTAGCAAATCTTTTAGAAACACAACAACTTTAAAAGAAGCACAAAAAAAGTTTTCCTTGAAATTTTGATAGCTTGGAAGGAGTTGTGTGTGTTCCTGAATACCTGTGAAGAAACTTGGAGATGTCCACTACACCTTGGAGCCTTTAAACCGTTCAAGAAAATGATTTCAGCCTCTTCAAACTTCATCCCAAAACTTCCTATCCAGAAGCTTAGGAACAATCCTTTTTTATGTTTGACAATCTTGATTCTGATCTTCTGAGAAAAAGTGCAACAACTAGTTACTCTGCTTCTATAGGATAGAAAAACAAAGCTAAAAGTACAGCAAGTTGGGGGAAGTGAATGAGTGGAAAGGGGTGTAGGAAAAATTATGAGAAAATTATGGGGGGTATGGATAGATGTGAGGGAGATAGTGAAGGTGTTTTATCTCAAAATGAGCAAGATATAAGGGGTGAAAAGGGAAGAACATAGACCTAGGGTAAAAACGCAACAAATTTCTAAGCTTTTAGGGAAAAAAAGGAAATGAATGGATATTAATGAGGGGAATGATGGAAAATGCTCAATGAAGGGTTATGGAGGATGTGTGACCATAAAAAGAAAGGTTTTGACTCTTGAATGAAGCTATGAACCATGGAAGAGAGAAAGTGTAGCAAAAACCCTAGCAGCTTCCCAAAAGCGTATCAGATGCACAACATCACTTTAGTTCTTCTTTCTTGGCTTAGCTTCAAAGTTTATGAGGCTACATTTGAGCTCCTTGAATGCATGTCATTGTTAATAGAATGAAATCAAACTCCTTGAAGCATTTTATAACTTGAAAATTCAAATTTTACCTCCCTTTGTCATGATGACCAATTTCTCCATCATTTGGATGATTTAAGCTAGGATATGGCTTGATGATACATTTATACAAAAGAAATGATGATTATTTCAGACATAGATGTAACTTGATTCTCTTGATGTACTTTATTCTCTTTTTGTTTTTAACTCTCATGACATCTTACTAACTTCGGATGATGAATGACTTCAAATGGAAATATGATGATAAAACACCAAAATTAATGAGTATGATTATTGACTAGACCAACAAGACACTCATGACCCTTTCATCATCAACCTTATGACACCATGACTCTTTCTTTTTAGATTTTTAATAATGAGACTTAATAAAGGAAAAATGACCTCTTGTGACTCAATGACTCATGAAACGGATTTTGAATTGACCTTGATGACCATAATATATGATGTATTATGAGAGTAGAATTACACCCAGAAAATGACTTAGGGCCATTTGTCAACCAAGGGAGATGTCAAAATTAATTTCAAAAGATTATAATTTGACCTAAGACTATAACCAATAGTGAAAAGAGTAATTTTGATCACTCTGACTTTAAGACTCTAACAATGGCTCCAATGGGGATGAAAACTCCCTAGCAGATATCAAGAACATTGTAGACTAGGTATCCTTGTTCATTGGGCAATGGAGTCACTACAGCTACAATATCCAAACTGACTCAAACTAAACTGAAAACTGAAATGTACAATCAACTACAAACTCTTATGGAAATTCACACTAAAAAAGATGCTCATAATGTTGAGCTTATTCATCACATCTTATCTACTCTAATTTATCCATAAACTATCTGATCAAGTGAAGTCGAAGATCCAGTGCAACCAATCAAGTATGTGACTACTTGACTGATGCATGCATTCAACTTCAACAATCATAAAGAAATATTTAGAAGATGGAAACTCAAAATGATACCTAAGTCCAAAACCTGTGTTGGTGAATAAAACAAACTCCACTTTTTTTTATGCTTCAAAAAGACTGCCTGACGGGTCTTCAAAATCATGAAACGTTACCTCTTGTGGATCAACAAAAAGAAGGAGATGATTTCAAATATAATGTTCGGTTGTTCTTCTTCATTTCGTTGATCCCTCTTAAATGGAATGCAACAATGTGATATTCCATATCATCCAGATCAGATACAGGATTTGTATGTTCTTGATCTTCAATTGATGTATCCAAATCAACATCAACACAAAATTCTACAAGTGGCTTTTCGTGTCTATGAGAAAGAAAATTGTCTTGGATTTGAAATAATTATATATCTTGATATTTTCAAGGCTTCTTCTCATATTCATCAAACTCAAGACAACAAACCTATTGTACATTACATTTAACCTCAATGGATAAATCATTACTCTCTAGAGTTTCTATACAATCATACTCAAAATTTTGATCTGCACATATTTCCTATTGAATTAAAAACTCAGAAGAGGAAAGGAATGAAGGGTAGGTAGAAAAAACATCTTCATATATATCTTGATCGCTTGAAAATTGGCAAGGATGCTGCCAATTATCATCAACTTCTGAAAATGGAAGATCAATGTCATCTTTTGAACAATTATGCTCAAGTTTGTTGTCATCTAGGGTAGACTCCATGATCTTCTCATGGTGGTGAAAAGGAATTTCATTCAAAGCATCCAATATTTCATCATCCATAAACTCTTGATTTCCAGAAACACTTTCAAGGTCTTCAATAAAATTCTCAAAGTGATCATCGCAACCCTCAATCAAAAGAAAAGAAGGATAGGTTTCTCTATATTTCTAAAAAAATATTGAGTAAAAATCCTTGAGAGAATAGATACAAGTAGGAGGCAGCCTTTCATAGCAAAACTGTGCTCTTTCTTCCAATGTGATGATGAACATATTCATTAAACAATCTTCATGAAAATTAATGCTCAACTTATGCACATTCATATGAAAGCTTATTAAATGAAGTGTAAAATCATCATCTTTCTGTATCTAGATTTTGGCAAGTATGTTTGCCAATCTACCTGAGGTATTAGATCTGGAAATCCTAGAATGTGATCTCGATGCATAGGAGCATACCTTCTAGATTGAGAACTCATTTTGATTTCAGGATCCTATTTCCAGTGGAGTTGTTGCATCAATTTGGAGTCGTTGAGAGAATTCTTAAAGCCTTCATATGTCTAAATATTGTCCACCATCAACAATCAGATCTACAAGGTAAACAATCTTTCCCGAAGAAGATTAACTTTCATTTTGATCCCTAGAAATGGACCCAAAATGTTAGCACTCCTTAGTTTCACAACTTTGAGAAGAGAAACCAAAGAGGTAACTACAAACCAAACCTTTGACTTGGTGTATAGCCTTACCAAATCAGAGAGGGATCTCTCTATGATTCAACCAAAATATGGCTAGAAATATCAAGGTTTTAGGTTAGATATTTTTTACAATGGGGTTTTGATTTAGGTTTTGTTGGATAAGAAGCATTAGATTCAGGAAATAGATCCAAGTAGGTGAAAATATCAGTTGTAGTCATTAAATGAGTAAACATAGATGTAATAAGAGACACAAATGGATTTTTCATAATAGTATGGTATTGAGGAAATCAAACAAAAGAAACTAAGTGAGCATACATGAATGAATTCACTTATCTAGAAGAATTCTAATCTCAAGCAAAACAAAGAATTCAGGCAATTAATTTTGTTTAACATTTAACAGATTAAGCACAAGGAGAAGTTAGATACTTGCAATAAAAATATAACAATCAATTACATAAGAAAAAATGAGAAAAATAATGCCACTGACCAGAACACAGGAACCCCCTAAAAATAGCTACAACTATATCTTATTTCTCTATAAAAAATGGAGTTCACTAGTTCCAAAATGTCTCGACCTCTATCATCCAACCCGTGATTACATTAAATTTCAGCCTAATATAGGAGATGAGGTCAAATTACTCCTAAGGAGGTAAAATTCTATCTTCAAAAAGTAAACTAAGTAAGTACATGCACCTATCATATCTTTGTGAAAACCTAGGAGGAGTTAGAACGAACTTTCCTCCTTTATCTTAACAATAAGAACTTATCTATCTATACCTTAATTACAAGGTATTTTACTATAGTAACCACTAATAAACCTACTAACCATATATAAACTCTTATTCTAAACAATTTCGTGCATCCAAAATGACTTTTACAAATTACAAATGTAAAACTGTCTTTTTACTGAGGAGCATAGCGGAAAAGTAACAAAAGCGCAACGAAAGTTTACACGCTAGTTTGGAGACCTTCACCGATGAACCTTATGATGATGAAGACATTAACTGAAACTTTAGGATGTGTACTTTATGTTTGCATAGCTAACCCTGCTCAAAAATGAAGAAAACAACCTCAAAAATTGAAGTTTGTGCAGGGTATCCCAAAAGCGTAGTGAAAAATAAGGGTCAAAGAGAAACTGGTATCTCTTTAACTATAAAACATTTTAGAAAACTAGAAGAGATTTTTGTAGTTAAGGTTTTTTTTATAAAGCTCTCTCTCCTTTTTTCGAAAGTAATTTCAAGTTTCTAGTGATCCCTGCCACAAAATAATGGCTAAAATAGACAAGAAAAATTGGAGAATTTTGGTTTTCTAAAATAGGCCTCCAAGAAAGTTGAATCTATCCAAATATATGATATCCGTGTAGGAATTGAGTGAGGTTATTGTATTTGGGTATGTTATGAACAAAAACCTCCTCCATTTTTCAAAAATACTTTTACTTTTTTGCACAATCCAAGCTTGAAGTTTGTTACACAAAAAAACAACAAATCTTGCAAAAATGCAACAACTTTTATAGAAGCAGAAATTTTTTTTCGCTTGAAACTTTGATAGCTTTGAAAGAGTTCTTGGTGTTGTTGAAGACCTATGAAGAAACTTGGAAATTTCCACTACACCTTGGAGCCTTTAAACCATTCAAAAATATGATTATAGCCTCTTCAAACTTGATCCCTAAAATGACTTTCCTTTTCATGTTTGACAATCTTGATTCTGACCTTCTGAGAAAAAGCGCAACAATGTGGGGGAACTGAATGAGTGGAAAGGAGTGTAGGAAAATAATTGAGAAAATTATGGGGGGTATGGATAGATGTTAGGAAGATAATTTTTTCTCAAAATTAGTGAGACATAATGCGTGAAAAGGCAAAAACACAAACCTAAGGTAAAAACGCAACAAATTTCTAGGGTTTTTAGAAAATAAGGAAATGAAAGGATCTTAATGAGGGGAATGATGGAAAATGCTCAATGAAGGGTCATGGAGGATATGTGAACATAAAAATAAAGGATTTTACTCTTAAATGGAGCTATGAAAAATGGAAGAGGGAAAGTGCAGCAAAAACGCTAGTAGCTTCACAGAAGCGCAACACATGCGCATCACTGCTTTAATTATTCTTTATTGACTTAGTTGCAAAGTTTTTGAGGATGAATTTGAGCTCCTTGAATTCATATCACTGTTAATAGAACCAAGTCAAACTCCTTGAAGCATTTTATAACTTCAATAATCAAATTTTTCTCCCTTTGTCATGATGATTAATTTAATCCATCATTTGGATAATTTGAGCTAGGATATGACTTGATGATACATTTATACAAAATATGTGATGCTTATTTTAGTTGCATATGTCTTTTCCTCCATGTGACATAGATATAGATTTATTCTCTTGATGTTCTTTATTCTCTTTTTGTTTTTAACTCTCATGACATCTTACTAATTTTAGATGATGAATGACTTCAAATGGAAATATGATGATCACACACCCAAATTAATCAGTATGATTACTGACTAGACCAACACGAAATTCATGACACTTCCATGATAAACCTCATAACACCATGAATCTTTCTTTTCATACTTTTAATAATGACACTTAATGAAGGAAAAATGAACTTTGGTGACTTAATGACTCATGAAACTGATTTCAAATTGACCTTCATGACCATGACATACGATGTATTATGAGAGTAGCATTATATCTAGACATTTACTTAAGACAATTTGGCAACCAAGAGAGATGTCAAATTTAATTTGAACATATTATAATTTGACCTAAGACTATAACCAATAGTGAAAAGAGTAATTTTGATCACTGTGACTTTAAGACTCTAACACTCTTGAAGAGACATTTCAGTAATAAAGTTGACAGGAACACACCACATTCGTTCTAATAGGTCCCCATGCTGCAACTTTTCCAAGGATTGAGGATATTTTCTCAAGTTCTCGTGTATCCTCAGTTTCTCAAGACCCATTAGAAACAGCTCAGAAAGGGGAGATAACTCATAGTGCAACATAACCAAGTATCTTTTCTAGATATATGGAAAAAATAAATAAATGAAGCACTAAAAGCCACCACCTATTCTAAATTTTGGAAATAGACTTCAACTTCTTAGCACAAGCTTCTTTTTGCACTGGATGCTGAGAAAGGAAAGTTTCAGATGGCCCTCCTGGAGCCCAAATCTCCCTTCACTAGGACTGCAAAAGACTAAAAATAGTTCGTTTTTTCTTTTGATACTATAAAAATTCATCCCATCGACTAGATTGATTTGAAAAATCAAGATGGAGAAACGATTTACTCCACTTTTACTAGTTCAGAAATGTCAACAACTAACTTAAAAGTTTCGTTAAACAATATTCAATCACATTTAAATTTAGGAAAAATATCATCTCTGGCTAGGGATACCAAGATAAAATCTCTATAAGATATATTGATTAAATTGGGGTATGATCCGAGTAATGTAAAAGTTGTTGAAGAAATGATCAGGAGAAAAAAAGATGATATCTTAGCATTAAGAAAACAACTAAAACTCCCTACTACAAAATATCCACAAACCAAAGAAGTTGGTGAATTGCAGAAAGAGAAAGAAAGCATGTTTAAGATTATTGTTGAAAAGAATTTGTAGATACAAAAGATGGAGACTAAATTACATAATTCATTAAAGGACAAACAATAGCAAGCCAATGTAATAGCAATTATTCCTATGGCAACAACTTCTATTGCAGGTACTTACACAACAAGGAATTCTATTGCACCATCCATAATGATGGAAACACAATCCACATATTCAACAAATGATCTAACTAAATATATGGGATATTTATCCTTAAAGGGTTAAGAAATTGAAAAGATAATAGCTCAACTTAACAATCTTCAGGAGAAGAAAATCAAAATTGATAATGCTTACTCAGCAGAGTTTCAGAAAAGCCACAGGCTAACTCAGAGAATAGAGACCCTTGAAAATGAGATTTCTATTGTTGAAACTATTGCACAAGCCAAAGATAATATCTAGATGGAACTAACTGAATCCATAACTAACTTATGGCCTTAAATTGCAACCATTTTTGAGCAGGAATAATTATTGGAGAAGTCAAAGGAGGTAATAGCATAAGGAAATATTTGTGTCATAAACTAGGAGATGCAAAAACATTGATCAAAATTTTGAATTCAAAAACAAGGGAAGAGATGGAATACTACGACATTAAAGACAAAAGTGAAACTATTTTGGAGATCAAAAGGATACTGACCAAAATAAATTTAATGTTGTGATTAGAAAAGAAGTGTCGTAATTTAGAAGCTAGCATCTAGAAGTTTCATAAAAATTTTAATGTGCTTCGTGATAAATGACTTCCATCTTTAGGAGGAATGGGAGATAGACTGGTTCCCCTTGAAGAATACCAGTGTAGATGGCATTCTATAGTTTTGGAAAAAACAATATTTACTAAGATAAAGGGAGCCATTACGTGGAAGGATTTTATTGAAGGTTTGAGTTTTAGTTTGTTAATCCAACACGAAATAAAAAAAAATCCATAAGTTTCAAAAATACACTGAAGTCGATGAGAATTATAGAAAATTAATAAAATATCCCATTCCTGATGAATAAAAATGGGAAAAGATATGTCAACTCATTGACTAAACAAACAACAGGTTTTTAGCAGCATGCAATAAATTATCAGCAACAAGATGCAAGTTTATAGGAGTAAACGAACAGATGGTTAGGAAAGGCAACACAACATCAACTTTTACAGCCTCGATCATCACTAGAAGCCTCGAATTTTGTGAAAGTTGTCCAAGAAATTCAAGTTTCCTTTTTTATAGTTCTGTTTTTGTAATTATTTTCAAATATATTTTTTAAATGAATATTGATTTTTTAAATCAATATACTTTGAAGAAAGTTTTATAAGTACTTTGTAGCTCGAAGTATGAAGGGTTCAACCACTGTGATAAAATAGTAAGAAGAATTATAATCCTCTGAAGTCTTTCTAAGATTAATAGAAGGATTATGGATTCATCTTGAAATAAATTGTGTTCTATGAGTACTTCTATTGTTACTTATGTTTTCATTTTGTTTAATTATGCATATGTTTGAAATTAATGGGAAATCTGGGTAAGATAAGACTGAATGAAAATATATCTGAAAACCCCTACGAAGTTATAATCAATTACAAAGACTAGTTAATTAGAACTTTCTGTTTTAATTAATTCCTATACATATTTTAATGGTCAATTCTCTTTAAGATTTAAATATATTTTTCTTGGATGTAAAATCATTTTAAATGCATCAACTCTATATGACTAGTTAAATACTCGGTTTGAAGATTTAATGAATCATATATATTCTTTAAGTTCAACGTTGCACATCTTTTTTCATAGATAAATTATGTTAAAGTTGAAGAGTCAGCCCTTTTAAAATATCATAAATAATAAATATGCCACACCTGTTTAACAATTTAAATCATTGGTCATCCACACATCCAAAAGAATAAAAAGCATTTTAGATGCTCTATGACAATTCCTTAACCTAGAATTGTTTACAGAGGTGCAACATCAGATTGGCATTGTTGCTGGGGAGAAACAAAATTGAATTATCTTTCCCTAGTACAGTGATTAGGTTTTCATTTTAATGGTGAAAAAAGGCTAGTAGGTTAAAATCTTTCACCTAGCGATTCCACAAAACAAAATTGGCTTCACGCATGCACACCAGATCTCTCTAAGATCCTAATCTTTATTCTTCATGACAGATTGAGAGAGGCTGGTGAGAGTTTCCCCTTTAAGACAAAGATTAGAAGCTTATATTTTTTCTCCTATATCACTTCCACCTAAAATTGTTTGTCAAACTGATCCTTTTAGATATGTCCCAATTTCCCTTGAACTATCAGGTCTACCACCAAAAGTGTTAGAAATTTTATCCAAAGGGGTTGATCTACAGTCAACTCTTCTTGTCCATCAATTAGAATCTTATAAAATTCATAAAACACTTTCGTAATCTCCCAAATCATAAGTAGAGTTACATTTATAATTGCCTGAATTAAAACCTAGTGATTTCATTTATTCTATCCTTCATACCTATCCATATACTTCTCCTAAACCTAAAGATAGCTTTTTTGTTTATACAAATCTTTTGTTTGAAATTGAAGGAAAATTTGGTCCATAATTGCAAAAGTTAGTTGTTCAATCACCATTAATAAAACCTTCTAGAAATTCCACTCAATCGTCTTCACCTCCTTCATCTCCCATAAGTTCATCTTTAGCGTCACCCTCCTTATCCCCTAAAAATTCATCTTCATATTCACTATATTCACCTAATAAAATGGTTCGTTTTCAACCTATCATTTAGGCTCGTTATGTAACCTTATTCCTTCCTAGTCAGTGTAACAAATTTTCCAGATGGATATCTAAAGCACTTACCTAGGTTTAAAGGGGAAAATGCTTTATTTGTTGAGAATCATTTTGCTTTCTTTTTGTATTTTGCTGATAATATGAACACAGGTAATGACGATGTGTACATGAGGTTATTTGTTCAATCTCTTGAGGGGAATTTTAGGATTTGGTTTAGACAATTGAGAGCTCGTTTGATCCCTACATGGAATGAATTGATCACTATCTTTAAAAAACAATGGGGAGTTAAAAAGGATCTTGTTTACTATCTTACATAATTTGATGATCTAAAAAGAAATCGTGGTGAGGATGTGGTTGATTTCATCAAAATATTTAATAAAATTTATAACAAAATATCACCAGAATGTAAAGCACCAGTGTCTGCAGCTAAAGTTAGATTTTCTAAAGGTTTTGATGATGTTTTCGTTGTTATTCTTAGAGAAATAACATTTGTCACCCTAGTAGACATGTAGACCAATGTGATTAAAGTCGAAGCTAATAGATCAACATTAGTTAAAATTAAGGAAAAGGATGAAAAATATGAATTCTCTACTAAGAAATATTTCAAATAGAATTTCAAAAATGGAAGAACAACCTAGAGTAGCTCAACGAGTGTCAAATAGACCTCAAGTTCAATATAAGGGACCTTTTCAACCTCAAATCTTGCAAATACCTAAAACTGATAAAAATATTTTACCCCCATTGATGATTTATGATCAGGAACCTGAAGAAACTAGTCCTTTAGTTAGAAATGATATCAATTAGTTTGATAATCCATCATCACAAAATGCTATAATTCTAGTTTCTCATGAACAACCTTCAATTCAAAATCAAGAAGCTTCTCAAGTTTATAAATATCAGGTCTTCTCTGAATTTCTTATTGCTGGATTAAAGAGAAGATATGATTTGAGCCCAAGACAAGGACCTAGTAGACCAACTAAAATTGTCATTATTAAAGAATCACCGGTCAAAATAGCTGAAACACAAATAAAGTTAATTCAACTATTAAATCAACCAAATGAAAATAATACATTTGAAAATATTGTTCCAACGTATTTTAATGCGGAAAATTACTTAGAGAGAGTCAAGATTCCCATTCCATTATCTTAATTCACCAAAAATATAGGTTACAAGAATCAGGTGTCAAAATGGATTCAATCTTCAAGTATTGATGTTGAGGGATATGTGATTTGTTTACAAGATAAAAAACCTTCAGTCGTTTTTGGTCCTAGTTCTGATATGATTGATGAAAATGGCCCTCCCTTCTATGTTACTTTAAAGGTTCATGATTTTTTCTTATATAATTGTATGTTACTTTTTGGGGCCTCTCATAATCTAATGCCTAAAGTAATTATGGACCAACTTCAATTACAAATCACAAGTCCCTATCATGATCTATATGCCTTTGATTGAAAGAAAGTACCTTGTCTTGGATTAATCAAATATTCAATTGTTACACTTGCTTAGATCCCTATTAAGAGTGTAGTTTTAGATATTGTTATTACAAATATTCCCCCAAAATTTGGAATGTTATTATGCAGATCTTGTTGTGCCAAGTTAGGGGGAAGTCAGCAAATGGATATGTCCGTTTCTACAATTATTGTTTATTGGGGGAGAGAATTTGAGATTATACAGAGAGGTGAGATTTATAAATATTGTTTGTAAAGATGATCAAGAAATAAACCATCCTATTTATGGAGTTGAGTGGGATTTTTGGTGTTTTACTTTGACAACTAATTATCTCCAAAATTATCAACTTAGGATTGAACAAACTATAAATAAACCCCAATTTATAAATACTAATGTTTGGAAATTATACTTTGATGGAGCCTTTTCCAAAGATGGAGATGGAGCTGGAATTCTACTCATCCCTCCAGATAAAGAAAATATAACTCAATCTTTTAAGTTAGAATTTGATGCTACAAACAATGTAACAGACTATGAAACCTTACTTTTAAGACTAGAATTAGCTAAAAGTTTGAAAGTTCAAAACTTAAGTGTCTTCCGTGACTAAAAGCTAATTGTGAAACAAGTTAGAAATCTATGCCAAGAAAAACATCTTACGATTATATCTTATTGAAATGAGGTATGTGATTATGTGGACAATTAAATTTAACCCTTTAATATTACAACAATCCCTAGAGATGAAAATATTTATGTATATTCTTTAGTAATCTCCGCTAGATATTTCAAAATTCATGATCCTATGCAATTGCAATGTTAAATTCAAGTAAAGTATAAGATTTCAATCCCTAACAACCTTAAACATTGACAAGTTTTCGAGGATGATGATCAATTAAATATTTTCTTACGAGCAATTGGTGAATTTTCATCCCTACAAATTGAAGAAGAACAAATTAATGAACATAAGTCAAAAGGAAACTTCACAGTTAGATTAGAAAATAGTTGATCATAATATCATTTAGTTGCCTAATAATTACATTCCAAAATTATTAATTTCTCTTTAAAAGCTCTTTTATAATATTGGAAACAATGAATAAATCATAAATCTAAGATTTTCAGCATCATTACCTCGGCAAACAAAAGACAAATATGTTAATTTTCTGAAACATTCTAAATATGTCCTTGCTTAGTCATATGAAGAACTTAAAACCTATGACACAACTCTTATTGAACATTAAATTCCTCTAAAGACAAAAGCTAAACCTTTCAAATAGAAATTGAGAACAATAAATTCAATTTTTCTTCCAACTATTGGAAAATAACTTAAGAAATTACTGGATGCAAAAATTATTGTTCCCCAAAGATACTCTAATTGGATAGCAAACCTAGTTCATGTCAGGAAGGAAAATGGTGAGATAAGGTTGTGTGTAGACTTTAAAAACCTAAATAAACTATCTTTAAAGGATAATTATCCATTTCCCAATATGGATCAATTTCTTCAAAACGTTTCAGGCTCAAATAGAGTTTCAATGTTGGATGGCTTTTCTGGAGACAATCATATCTTGGTAAGTCTAGAAGATAAACAAAAAATAGCATTTACAACTCCTTCAGGTACATTTATGTATGCTAGAATTACATTTGGCCTAACCAATGTAGGTGTACCTTTCAAAGAGCAATGGACCTAGAATTTTTTGGTAAGGTTAACAAATTTGTTGTTATTTATCTTGATCATTTAACTGTATTTTCAAGTTCTTATGAGAAACATTTAAAGCACCTGAGAAATGTTTTTGATAGATGCAGGAAATATGGAATTTCACTCAATCCAAAGAAATATTTATTTGTTATAAAGGAAGGAAAGCTACTTGGACACATTATTTCAATGTTAGGAATAATGATTGATTCAAAACGAGTCTCAGTTATTGAGGTAATTAGCCTACCTACAAATAAAAAGGAAATTCAAAATTTTCTAGGAAAGATTATTTTTTTGAGAAGATTTATACCAAATTAGGTTGAGATAGTCAAGGATATTACTAATATGCTAAAGAAATATCATGAAGTCAAATGGACAGTGTAGGAAAGGTATACTTTTACACAGATTAAGAAAGTTATTTCTGAAGCCCCAGTACTAGCCAGTATGGACTACTCCAAGCCTTTTAGAATTTTCTCATTTGCCTCTAATACTACCTTAGTTGTTGTCTTATTAAAAGAGAATGATAATGAAGATGACCAACCTATCTCTTTTTTTAGTAAATTAATGAGAGATGTTGAGCTGAAATATGATATCATTGAAAAGCAAGCCTATTCTCTTGTGCAAGCCCTAAAAGCCTTCAAAACTTATGTCCTTCATTCTCCTATTACTGCCTATGTCCCAAATAATCTTATCAATATTTTCTTAATACAACCTGATACAAATTGTAGGAGAGAACGATGGATTGCAAAAAAACTAGAATTTTTATTTAGGTATCAAATCTACCAAATTGGTGAAAGGTCAAGATTTATCCAAACTCTTGGTTGAATCAAATAATAAAGTTTTGGGAATACAATCATGCAAGTATGGAGAGAGAAGAATACACAAGAACCTTCTTCTACATCATATTCAATTCCTCTTCCACTTCAGATTGATGAAAAGTTCCCGATATCCGAATGGTTTGTTGATATTATACATTTTCTTCATGAATTTGAGTATCCTCTTATATTCACAAAGAATCATTGTAGGACTCTCAGATTAAAGGCTATGAAGTATTGCATCATCAATGCCAATCTGTATTGGAAAGACCCATTAAATATCCTTCTTTTATGTCTAACTGAAAATGAAACAGAAAGTGTTATAGAATAATTTCTTGAAGGTACATGTGGAGGACACTATTCTTGGAGAGAAACAACATATAAAATTATGAGAGCATGATTTTATTGGGAGAAATTGTTTTCAAAAGTTGGAGAAAAGGTAAAAAGTTCTATTCTGTGTTAGATATTTGTTGGGAAGAAAAGGTTAGCAACACTTCCACTTGTTCCAATATTTATTGAAGCACCCTTTTTATAGTCAAGACTAGATTTCATAGGAGAAATAATTCCAACATCCAGTAATCAGCATAGATGGATCCTAACTACTACATACTACTTCAAAAAATGGGTAGAAGCCATTCATGTCAAGAATGCAACAAACACTATTATCATCAAATTCATTGAACAAAACATATTATCCAGATTTGGTTGTCCACAAAAAATAGTCACTCATAATGCACAAGTATTCAACTGTGTTAAAAGGATAGAGTCTTGCCAAAAGTATCGGATTTTATTGTGTCATTATATCCCATATTACCATATATATATATACAAAGAAAAATACAAAAAGAAATGGGATATAAAAAATATAGAAAAATGAAAGAAAACAAGGAAAAAAGAAATAAATCCCATGCAGAAGGTCTAATAATCCAAATTCGCATACATATATTATTAATTAGTTTAAATAATAATTAGAGATTGATTAAATCCTTTTATAAATTATGATTTGACATTTGTTCAATTATTGTAATAATCATGCTATTTTGGACCACCGCGGTGTTCCCCGCTTAGATGAACGGTTGAGGGAACATTTCGGACGACCCCCCCACATTTCTGACATTTAACCAAGGGGGGTCTGAAAAAATGAATTCACAAAATCTTCGCCACTAACATCTCCTCTTGCTAATTTCAGACCCCCACACTCCAAAACCATTTACCATCCACCCTGTCGAAAACCGCCAATTTACCACTTCTGCACTAGCAAAAAATAAAATGGCAATCTTCCTCTGCCATTTGTCCAACACCCATTCCTCCATTTCTTAACTGTTATATTATCCAATCACTCCATCATGATCATTGTATTCCCTTAATAAATACCCCACTCCTATCAGCAATTATCCCTCCAAACGATATATTCGTGCATAAATAAAACATATATGTTTTACCTCCATTCTTTTTTCTTATGTTCATCCAGCATCTACATGCACAAGTCCATTACAAGTAGAACGAGTGCTCAAGAATTAGTCACTACATCAATCAACTAATCACCTAATTATATCTTCATCATGTCCTCTTCTAAAGGAAATTCTAAACTAGCTGAAGAAAATCCATTGTTGCCCCCTATTATAGATTTAGATAAGTTACCCTTAGTTGAGCAACAATACGAAATTTCTGAAACCTAGTGTGAGTTCGACCTTTATGAACTACACAATTGGGTCAAACAGAAATTCTCTAATGCTAGCAATGAACTCAGCATGTGGGACTCCTTCCTACCTCAAGTCATCTTCCCTCGAAGTCATTTCTTTCAAGAATTTGTATCCTGGTGTCATTTTAGGTACATCCCAAGTCAAAGAGCCATTATTTCTCAAAACAATGATATTTTGTTCACAATATCCCCTGAGTTTATATACGAAATGCTTCAAGTTAAAAATTCAACCCCTCTACACCATGTTTCTGTAGATTCCCTCATGGAAATCTATAAGAAGCTCACTTTCCCTCAAAGGGATAATACTTTTGGGATATTTCTACCGGAAATTGTAGAATTACGAAGAACAAATCCTCTATACTCCTCCTCAATGTTTACAGAGATGACTAGACAAGTTTTTTCAATGGTTTCCTTTTAATTATCTTATCCAAATGATAAGTGAGTTAATGAAATTATTCTAGGATTTCTATCACCATTTTCAATAGGTGAAAAACAGTCAATTATCTTCAATTATAGCGAATTTATGTCATAAGCTATGCATGATTAATTCTTGAAGTTTTCTACTGGGGGAGGATTTAAATACACATAAGATCTTGTATATGTTTTCTTGTTTCATCAAGCAGATAAATTCCAGTTTCCATTGCATACGTTAGATGAATAGGGTAATCCTCAACCTGTAATTCATTGGACTTCCTTGGTAAGGAAGAACACCAATGAATTTTCCTTCAGTGATTACACAAATCAGTTCCTATATAAGGTTTCATGTTTTCCCAATAGTGATGCTTTCCCTAGGATGTGAGCTTCCTCTATATAAGTTTCCTAAGTTTTTTCCAATCATGATTTTTTAACGAGAGTATATCAGACATATGATGAACATGAATGAGCTACACTTTGTGCTAGCTAAGAAAAAGTCTCAATTCAAGTTAAAGGCCTAGATTGAGCCCTTTGTTAACACTGAGGTTGTTCCCTTTGACTCCCAAGGGAATACGGCCGGGGTAACCACTAACCAATCTTTGGATTACAGCTTCTAGCCCAACTGTAATCAGAGAGGGCTCTCTCTTTAAGGTTTGTCTCTGTTTTGTGGAGATTTTAGGCAAGTTATGAAGTAGGGGTTTTGGTTTATGTTTGGTTGAAGGATGTCTTTCTGTACGTAAAGTGGAAATCTGTAGATAAGGTTAGTCCATTGGGCAATGGAGTCAGTGGCTACTGGTTGTTGAAATCTTGAGTTTGAGCAGCTATAATTACAGGGCCATTTAAATACTTTATGAAACAAACTTGAAATTATGATGGTGGAATGTGAACAACCAGTGGAAAGCAATTAAGAATCTTCCACTAAGCTGAGGTGTGGGAAAGAGATATATTCCTCAGGAGAAAACTTGAATTCATGAAACAATAATCACTATGAAAGATATAGCATGAAAGGGTAGCAATTAAGAATTACACCTTTATTGCTATAACTGAAGAAAAACACTTAAAATAGCTTAGATTGAGTTCAGGGTAATCTGTGATTAAGTCCTAGAACTATTATTTTTCCTTGTCATTCAATGAAAAAAACAGAAACATGAAAGAGATATGAAAAGATGATTAAACACATAAACAAAGAGTTGTAAGGAAAACTTATTATGCCATGAAATACGCAGGAATCTTGTAACATTAAGTTAAACACCACAATGTATCAAACAACACAGAGCTTTAGAAATTCCACCGCCTTTGTATAACTTCTCTGAGAATTAACAGTCAAAGAAACTCTATCAAAGATACCAATAACATCCAACATCCAACCCCTGCAAGCTCATGCGACGGGGACATGGAAAATTTTAGGCGCTAATGTTCGCCCAATGGGCTAATTTTCCATGATTTTTCTGAAAAACGATTCGCCAATTTCCAATTTTTATAAAAGATGATTCGCCCAAATTTTAGAATATAAAATTATTTTACCTTAAAAATCACCAACATTATATAGTGGATATATGATAAATCATTATAAATTTGAATAATTTTACAAATATATCATTGAAAATTTTATAGTTTGCATATTAGCGATTAGTGAGATTCGCCAATGTTTCTAAACTTCAAGAAAATTTTCCATCCTTAAAATTTTCCTTGGACGAGGAATATATAGAAGTGTTTCATACAAAATATCTCAGGCGTTGAGTCATCTGAGAAATAAAATATCTTCATCAACTCGTACAGAAATAGTAGATAGGAGTTTATTACAGCTTTTAATACAACATAAATGCTCTTTAATTCTGTCACAAGATTACGACCTTTGGAGGTCACTGAGTCGGTTGAACGCTTTATTATAACTGCTGAATGACGTGTCTGTGGAGCTCTGTCCTCCTGTAGCTTTTCAGCCCTGTCATCTGTGACTGTTAGTGCTGCTGTGGTGGCCGAATGGTTTTGCTGAGTTGGCTCAGCCTCTCTCTGCATACGTGCTGACATATCAAAATCTTCCTGTGCATGACAATTTATATATTTCAAAAGGAAAAAACTTAATTACTGGCTTTGGTTTAGCAGTAATTCTATCAAACTGTTCCAGACTTCCTGTGTGGGAAATTGATGCCTCAAAATTGACTCTATGGTCTCATCTGCCTCTGTATACTTATAAAAATTGGGAGGCTCATCAAGCAAGTGATTAATTTCATTCATAGTAAAGAATAAGCTCTCCACCTTGTTGAAAAGGGTCTGTCCTGATGCTGGTCCTGTTTCTGCTGATGTGCTGGCCTTTTCTGCAATCTGATTAACAACAAAGGTGTTGACCCTATTGGCATATTTTTCATGTGAAAGTAGCCTTCCTGAGGGCTCCATCAAGCTAGGAAGTTCTCTGTTCTACAATGCTATGAACTTGTCCTCGAATTTATTAATGTCTTCCTGCATATCCTGGCTTCTTCTCTCTAAGGTCTGGACCAGGTTTCTTAGTGTCAGGACCCTTTTGACCATTGAAATGGTCTCGGTCCTGTTGGAAATTCCCATTTTGATCAGCTGAGAGCTTGTCTTATAATTAACAACATTTATCATTCTGGTGGCAGCCTCAATCATGCTGCCTAGAGATGCCCTTGCCTTTGGATTTCCCTGTGTTCTTTTCCAATGAGCCCCATTTTCTCATGAATGGCCTCAATGTATTCCCACTGGTCTGTGATGGGTTGTTCAATATTGGCCCATAGGATTCTCTTGAGCTCAATTTTTACTTTGTCCAGTGTGAGCTCCTTTTCTAGCTCATTTATCCTTCTTTTGAGAGTCTTTACCTCTCTTTCTCTCTCAGCCACATTTTTCTTGGATTTGTCATATTTTTCATTGAGCTTAGCCAGTGTTTCTTTGGCTTGATTCAGCTCTGACATTTGGGCCTCCAAGACTTGAATATCATTTCTGAGCTTCTGCATCTCAAGACTTTCAGCCTGCTCTGTTGTTGGTGCTGAGGTGGAGGGTGCTGGCTGCTGTGTCTGCTGACTGGGAGGGGTAGTGGTTTGAGGAGCTTCCTCCAGATTGATTGTTTCTGGAGGAGGCTGTGAAGTTTGGCCTCCCTCTTTTTGTTGCAATGCTGCCTGAAGTGCAGCCTCTGATTCCTCCAACTTCTCTTGTGTCTGGATGAGCTGTTTATACAGTGATACCAGCATAGCTGCTGCATCCTTGTCATGTCTAAGCTGGGCAACTTCTTCAGTTTGGGGATGAAGAGTTGCTGGGATTTTGATCATTTTCCTTAGTGCTGCCATATCAGCATCCGTTAGCTTCAGCAACTCCTGCACTGCTTTCACATCTTTAGGATCATGCCCAAGCTCTATTATGATGTCCTCCAAAGCTTTGATCCTGTTGTCCTTTGCTTGAGAGGATGCCCTTTCCAACTCAAGTTGTGCAATTGTATTATTTAGGCTATTTTCTAGCCTGTAGTTTGCTAATGTTTTGTCTGCCAAGGAGGCATACACCATCTCCCCCGTTTGTTTGTGTAATTCAATCTGATCCATCGGGTGGATGTCCTTGGCAAGGACCTCAAGGTTGGTCCTGATGTAATCTGCAGCTGACTGTGGTTGTTGCACGGCTGGCATGAAATGGCTCATGATCATTTTGCCCTCATGGACATCATAAGCCGACATGAGTCTTTACTGGTTAGTGGGAGACATTTTCAGCAAATGATTATACAATTGTGGCCTTATGGGCTCATTCCTCTTCTTGATTTCCTTGAACTGCTACTTAATGCTCTGTTCACCTGCTCTTTGTTGGCTTGATGAGCTAACTTCTCCTCCTACTGCCCTCTCTTATTCCTGCTGGAAGGGACTTGCTGAGGCCTCCATGCTAGGCAGGCTCATACCCGAAGTTTTCCCTATTGGCATTTCTTCTTCCGAAAAATGGTTCAATCTTTGCCTCTTTTCCCCCTGAGTTGTTGATGTAGTGAGGGGAGTCTCTCTGTCCCTTTTCCTGCTTATGTCCTCTCTTTGTGGGGTTTGGAGGACTGAAGCTTCAGCTCTTGATTCTTGCCTAGGAGGCACCATTTGTGCTGGCTGTTGCTCAGTGACCATTGGGGCCTCTGTTGTTTTCTCTTTTGCCCTGGCTGCTCCTTTTCTTGCTGCTGTACCTGTTCTTGTTGTACCTGTTTTTGTTGTAGGGGCTGCTCTTGCACCATCTCTTTTTCCTTGCCTTTGCTGGAGGCTTGATTTGTGGCTTTGACTGCCTCCTGATGTACTGTGGAGGTTGAGGCAGCTGCTCCTACTTGAGGGTTTGGAAGAGAGAATACCTGTGTAGGAAGTTCCAAGTCAGCCATCTTAAGGAGATTTCTTCTTTCTTGTTCATTTAGTTCTTCTTGTGTAACAGGTTCCTCTAGTGTGCCTCTCTTCCATTTTGATTGATTTTCATATTGTTCTATGTGAGGCAACCTTACATGGTCATAACTGGACAACCTATATTTGACCCTTCTTAAGGTTATGAAATGATTGGGGTCATAAGGTTTCCAGAGGAAACTGGTCTTTAGGACAAGGCTTTCTAGCATTCTGACAGCCTCTTGCGAGCCTTCCTCCCTTTTGTTCAAAACAAAGTGGCCCAATTGGTTTTTCACTTTCAGCTGTGCCTTCTTGCCTTTGCCTGAAAAGTTCTTTACATCAGCATTCCCAAATTTCCTGAAGTATTCAAGGGTAAACAATCTCATGGGCACATACTTGGGCAGTTTGTATGGGGGTAACTCACAACCATATATTCTGATAATGATGTAGTTTTGGTAAAAATACCAATCCCCAATGTTGTATACCTTGGACCGTTTAAGGATCCTCTGCATATCATCTGTTAGTCTTGGAGGAGGTGAGCTCAGGAACAGAGACATGGCTGGGTGGATGAAAAGGTCTATAAACTCACAGTAAGTGTATGGAGAATAAGCTCTGTAGTGAAAAACTGAGGCCCAATACACTACTGACCTTGGATTTCCTTGTGCATCCACCCTGTTCACACCAAAAGGGAATTTCTCATGTTGATAGTATAATATTAGGTAGTAGATGTAGGAGGAGTATTTGAACACCTTTTCCCTTGATAGGTTCATAAATTGCTCATGCATTTTTTCTGATATGTAGGTGGCATAGTCATAGCAGATTGGAGCTTTTCCAGGGGAAAACATGAGCATCATTACTAGTACAGTCTCATCAATATACTCAATTGAGTTATAGCCCAGAATGGGATTGATCATATCTGCAAGGTCCCTGCCCAATGGGTTGAGGTAGCCATGAAAAATAGCAGGGTATTACACAATATCAGAGTTAATAAACAGTTGGTTCAACTTTGTGATCTGAGCATCTGTCAACATCTTAGCTCCTTGGTTTATCAGATCAAACAAAGATAGGGGAACCAATTTCTTCTCAGTCTTGAATTGCAGCATCTCTCTGATGGCCTCAGGGGTGATGTAGAACACAACTAAGCCTGAAGGGTCAAGCACAGCTCTCTGAGTGGGATCATAACATTCATCACATAGGTGAATTAGGTCAGGGAATTGGTTGACCTGAGGAAGCTTAAAGATTGGGAGGAAGGAATTCCAAACACCCAATATATCTGTTCCAGCCACATGTTTGGCCTTTAATTCATTTAGCAGGTGGAGGTGGAGTTTGCTTTGTGCTAGGAATTCTTCTGAGATTTGGTAATCCAAATCTGCTAGAGCCTGCCACTCCAATTCTCTCTGAGGGGCATTCAAAGGGGAAATATTGAGGGCCACAGGTACTACTGGAGTTTCCATGATTACTTAACAACTCTGTTTTGTATGTAAATTAGTGTTACTTATGCTGAGTAACAGAAAAGAGTATTTCTTGGAAGAAGAGGTGAATTGAGAAACAGAGGGCAGAAGGGTCAATGGCAGCAATTGAAATACTGCACACAGCACTCGAGAAGGCAAACACTTGTCTTTAACAGACTCTTTCTTAGTAATTAGGTGTAGGTTCGATTTCCCTGTTCACGACTGCGCGAACAGAATGCAGGTTATGAGAAAGCTTTGGTAACGAGGCTTAGCCAGTAAATTTCGAGCTTCCAACTTCAAATGGGAACTGGGCGCAAGGGATTTGCTGGTGAATTATGTGTTTTTCAGTGTTTTAAGCGAATATAGTCAATTTGCAGACAAAACCAGGCACAGAGAGGATTCGCAGGGATAAATACCTGGTAAACTTGACGGTCTGGGTCACAAATGCAGGCGGGTAGGCGTGCCGAAGGTCTCCAGGTCGAATTCAGAAGGTTGGTGCAAATTTGGACGTAAAAATTCATGCAGAAGACGCAACAGAAGTTTATGCAAAAAGTGCAAAAAACGCGAAAAATTGGCAAAAATATGGATTTTTGGAACATTGGCGCCTTTTTCGGATGACGTCAGCATGACGTCATCGGATGGGTCAGGGTCGGATGACATCAGCATGATGTCATCAGGTGACGTGGCGGATTATGAGTGGTCCACGGGGATGGTGAGGTGGCGGACAGGTGGAGCAATGGCAGACAGGGGCGCGGGCACGGCGATGACGCTGGCAGTGACGTAGCAGTGACGCTGGCAGGCGGATTAGCGGAAACCGGAAACCATAGGCGGTATCATATCGCACCGCTTATGATACGGAAGTGGAGTTGTCAGAGGGGGCTCCGATACGCTATGGGGGCGATGCTTGGCCGAGGCCTGACGTCACCCTCTGACAGATATCGGACGCTATCTTTCGGACATCGGGGCCGGTCTGATATCCACGTGAGCCGTTGGATGAAAAGCGCCCGATCGGACGGTCGACAGGCCGATAACTTGTCCGGTCGATACGGCATCGGGTGGGTAATAAAAAATGATTTTCCATGGGATTTGTGCCCGGGCGGGACTTTGAAATATTAGCAAATTTGCATGGTTTTCTAATGTATTTTTATAAAGTCGCGCATATCTCAAAAACTTAGGAAAAATGGGTTTTTCATGTAATTACTTTGCAAAATCGTGCGTGGCTCAAAACTTTGGATAAGTCGGGATATTGGGTTATTTCAATGTATTTTTGTATAAAATTGCACATAAGTCCCTAACTTAGGATAAGGCGGAAAAGAGGGTTTTCAACGTATTTATGCCTTTTGAGCGGGTTTAAGGGTGCAAATGGGTTTTTTCCAAGGTTTCTTAGGCAAAAATGAAGGGTTGAATAGGTAGATGAGTTCTGAAGGTGAAATAGAGGTAAGGCTTGGGTTCTCAAACTAACCAGATGTCAATTTGATTCCCTAGTGGTGAACATATGGCTATAATGCCAAGGGGGGGATATTTATAGAATGCTTGGGGTTTATACACCATGGTGTTATAATAGTAGGTAAAGGGTGACATAGGGAATTAGATAATAGAAGTTAAAGGTTAATATGGAGGGAGAGGGTGAATGAGGAGTGATATCACTAAGTTTATTTGAAAACAACTCAGCTTAGGGAGTAGATCAAAATGAAAAGAATTTTGCACGAGAAATGTGGCTCTTAAGGAAACAAGAACCAACATAAAACCTTGAATTCTTTCATAAGCACAACTAGTGTAGGGATATTAGTAATGAATGTAAAACAAGGAAAAGAGGGAAGTTAGACATGCTTCATTGTGTTGTTTTCCTTATGTTTACCAGCAAGATTCAGCTTGAAACGAATACCACTTTTGCAACCCCATCTACCTACCCATCTACTTGCCTAGCATTTTTTGTTTCTTCTTGGAGGGTGCACTTGGACTTGCAGACCCTTATGTGCCTTTTCTTTTCCATTGGCTTTTTCTTTTGATTGCCTATTTAGCACTACCCTTATTGCTTCCAAGGCCCCAGATTAAGCAGTTGGGAACCTTAGTTTCTCTGCCTAACTATTGGTCTGCCAAGATTGAACAGTTTGGCCAGACTTCTTTTTCTATTCTACAACAGAAAATTGAAACATGGCATGCTCTAGATTATACTGTTGGACCATCCATCAAGATTTAGTAAACATGAAGGTATGTACACACCTTGTCTTCTCTTGGAAATATGGGATCTTTGTATCGGTAAAGCAGAGCATATTTGGCATTTGAATTTGCCAATCATGAAATATGAAACCTATTGGTATAGGTATCCAACACCCATCACCATGCTTCTCATCTAATCTGTAGGGAGAATCACATGAATTGTAGTCCACCATTTTTATTGTCATCTTTAATCCTCTACTTCC
>APFE030930243.1:200115-252627 GCA_000404065.3 Pinus taeda
GAGCCACAAGACGAGCTTTATACTTATCTAGAGTTCCATTGGCTTTGTATTTCACTTTATATACCCATTTGCAGCTAATGGGCTTTTTCCCTTCAGGAAGATCAGAAAGGGTCCATGTGTGATTTTTCTGAAGACTTTGGAATTCAACGTCCATACCCTGTTCCCACTCAGATATACCCTTAGCCTCTGAGTAAGTTTGAGGCTCAAAGATACTGTGTAGATTAGCCATAAGAGCAAAGTTTACTGTAGACTGCTGTTTGCTCTTATGTCTAGAAGTTCGTCCTTCAAGGAGTTCATCATCCCTGAGATCACTAATGGTTTTAGCCCACCATTTTGGGCGAGAAGTAGAGGAACCAATATCAGGAGGAGAAGGTTCAGAAACAATAGGGGCAGCAAGAGAAGAATTATTTTCCGAAGGAGGTTCAGGTAGGGTATTATCAGACACTGATGCTGCATCATCCCTCCCATCAAATGGACTTACTGGAAGAAGAACACTGTGAGGTTGATCCTTAGAACACTGCTCAGAAGAAGAAGACTGAAAGAATCCTCTGTCTTCATCAAATACCAAATACCGACTGAAGCTAAGACGACCAGTGGCTATATCTATTAGTCTGTAAGCCTTGTGATGATCACTGTACCCTGTCATCATGAGTTTTTGGCTTTTGGAATCCAACTTAGAGCGCTTAGCAGCTGGAATCCAAACATATGCAATTGAGCCAAAAACCTTGAGATGACTGATCTTCGGCTTACGGCCAGACCAAACTTCTTCGGGAGTCTTCCCTTTAACAACTTGAGTGGGTGATCGGTTAAGGAGATAAATAACAGTAAAGACTGCTTCAACCCAGAATTTGTTTAGAACATTCTTGTGTTGTAACATGGAGCGAGCCATTTCAACAACTGTGCGGTTGCGGCGTTCAACAACACTGTTCTGTTGAGGAGTGTAAGGTGTAGTGAACTGGCGTTTTATGCCATGAGTATCACAAAAATTGGAAAAAATAGAAGAACAAAATTCCCCCCCGTTATCTGTCCTAAGAGTCATGATATTACAGCTAGACTCTTTTTCCACTAAGGTTTTAAACTTCTGAAATATACTAAATGCATCAGATTTATATTTTAGAAAATATACCCACATCTTTCTACTGAAGTCATCTACAATAAGCAAAAAATATTTGCAAGCAGTGATAGAAGATGTATTCATAGGACCACAAATATCAACATGAATTAATTGGAGTACCTTAGAAGAGCGCCAGGATTCCCCATTCGTGAATGAAGAACGATGTTGTTTGCCAGCTTGACAAGCGCCGCATATGCCCAACTGCTGACTCTGAATATCAGGTAACCCGGACACAAGTCCTTCCCGAAAAGGCTGAGAGAGATACTGCATGTTTAAGTGCCCATATCGCTGATGCCATAGAGTGCTGATAGGAGAAACACGAGCTGCTAAAGCCACTTTGGGAGAATCACCAGTGTCAAGAAGCCTGTATAAACCATGATCTTCTAGGCCAACAACAACGGTAAGACTAGTCTCCCTGTCAATAATAGAGCATTTGTGCGTGCTGAACACTACATCAAGCTGAGGAGAGTTCCTCATAATCTGACTGACAGACAACAGATTAATTTCCATACCAGGAACATAGTACACATTCAGGAAGATGAGTGTGCGGCCACCAGACTGGCTTTGAACTGTACCTCTGCCAACCACTGTGTATTGTTCACCTCCGCCAAATACCACGGAATCACTGAAAGGTGAGAAGTCAATAAACCAGTCACGCCTGTGAGAAAAATGGTGTGATGCACCAGAGTCAATGTACCAGGTAGAAGATGGAACATGATCTGAAGACCTTTTAGTCATAAAGGCGTAAAAGGCAGAATCTGTCTGCTCGGAATGTTCTGCAACATTCGCTGTCTGATGGAGCCCTCCCTGTTTCTTCTGTTCAGAAGCAATCCTCTGTCGACAATCTTTCTTCATGTGGCCAAACTTGTGACAGTAATTACACTGCACATTTTTCTTCCTAGCAGGATCAAAAGACTGAGAAGAACCTTTCTGTTGAAAGGACTGAGAGGACTGATATTTGGGCAGCAAGCATTTTCTGAGGGAGGCCTGATGCTTGCACTACTACCAAACTGTTTTGTTTCCAACGACCTGCTGCATGAGTTTGGTGCATAAATTCGGGAAACTTCAAGATCAAACACTAGTGGCGGTAATGTTGGAGTGTTTCTAATGAAGCTCAATAAGATTGTGGTAGACTTTTCAGAGTGATTACTCCATATCTTCTTCCTCCATGGTGCGACAATGGCTCGAGCTGACTCGAATGTCTTTAATCTTGTTGAGATGTTCCTGTAAAGACATATGTTCATCCATCATGATGGAGAACAACTGATTTTTGAGAAAGAAGGCTCTGCTCTTGTCGGATGTCTCGTGTAATTCCTTCAACTGTTGCCAGATTTCGGCAGCTGTCTTGCCAGAAGGAATCTGCGGTAACTGATCATCAGTCACAGAGAGCTTGAGGAGCATAACAGCCTCTCGATTTCGATCATCAAACTTATCTTGATCGGTGCCAGTTGTACCAGGACGGAGCTCTTTGTTGAGCACGAGCTGATCAAGATGCCTATATTCAAACATGGTCAACATTCTCTGTTTCCAGATGTTGTAATTTGTGCCATTAAAGCGCTGACTGCCTTCCAGCATCAAATTGGTGAGCGAAGCCATTTGCACGTTTTCCAAGACACAGAAAATACCAAAGAGAAAAAAATTCGGCACAAATTTTTAAATTGATTGGTTCTGATGTGATATAACTAGAAATTGGTCTGAGAAGCGTGTTCAAGAAATGATGTATAGCACGATCTTTTACTGACTTTCAGCAGTACCCATAAACCGAGAGGGTTCAACAAGCATTTCCAGCATAGATTTATGAAATTTTAGGTGAATTTGGACAGCTAAAATAGCTGACAGAGCCACAAATTTGTGGGGCCAAGTGTTGATGGAGGCATACATTTTTGGCGGAATGTTGAACAATACAAATGTGATATTATAAACCTGTTATGAGTATACCATATAGATACACTTGATACAATATACCAGATGCGATAAACCTGATATATATACCGGTTACAATAAACCATAAATGGACACATGCGAGATGTAATAATGCTGTTACGTGATACCAATACGTTATACCATATACGTTTATACGTTATACGGGATACATGATACCATATACGTGATATGTGATACCTATTACCATATATGTGATACGTGATACCTGTTTCGTGATGAATTTAGTCGCACACAGGCACGCTAACAGACACGGATACGAAATCCAGTCAAACACTGTCCGAGCAACAAAGTGCGAGTGCGCAAGAACCCTCAGTAGTCGACTGCTGACACAAGAAAATTCAACCGAAAAAAAACTCTGTATGTATGTATCCGAATGATACGACAAATCACCGGTCGTCTGTTCTGTTTTATGCAGATTGCTGAGCGAGAAAAAAAAAATTTAAATGTACCTACTCGGATCTAGTTCTCAGACTTTCAACGGCGAACTCGTGCTGTATTTTACCTTCTGAAGAAGCAACTGATAGCGGCAAAAAAAAAACGCTAACGCCTTTGTTCATACAGTGACCGGGCGTCCAAAAAAAATTTTCACACGCAATCTTCTGAGATTGATGCCAACAGCTGCGATCCGCTCTGCTAGAAAAAAAACTGGAATTCGCACTAACAAAGAACGTGCCAGAGAAAAAAAAATAGCAGAACCCTCGGCTCTCGTAATTTCCACAAAACAAAGAATCCACTTCTGTATCGAGATAGACGACTGTAAGCATTTATCACAGTGAGCAGAGCCAAAGCTAAGACTCAGTGAAGGCTATCTGGCTTACAGAGGGCTCGATCTTAGAAGGGATTGACAGAAAGAACTCAAGAGCCCTGGCTCTGATACCATAAAACAGTGTGAAACACGCATATGGATTTCCAAATGAGTTTATTGATTGATTGAGCAACAATACTCAATAATAATACAGAGATATTTACAAAGATAGAAACATCAAGTTTCTATGTAAAGAATCAGTTTCATCTAAGAAACTGCTAAAAGAATGAAATTAGCAACAGCTAAAAGAATGAGCATTAAACTAGAATAGTATTATTCTAATAGATTGTAGACCAATGCCTAGGACATTTTAAATAGAGGAGTGCTTGTAAGGTTATATGTGAGGGGTTTGCAGCACTCCAATTGTCATGTAAAAGGTAATAGGAGGGGCTTGGTTCAATTAGCTTTTAAAGAGGACGATTCAGGCCAACTCATGGATCCAAATGTTGGGGGGTATTTGGGCAATCTCAAAGAGAAATAACTTCTCCTTTTGGTGGTTGACACACGAAAATGAGACAGCTTACACTGAAGTTGTATTGATGGTGGAGAGGAGGAAAGGAGGGAGAGAACTAGATGCATAGGCTTGTAACAAACAGAATCCTAGGCAGCAATGTTTCAGCGGAAAGGGGAATTCAATGGATAGGGTTGTAAGCAAGACAAAATCCTAAACCATGGTTTTCCAATGAGACGATAGAAATAAGAGGAGCAAAAGAAGGTTTCATATCAAACATAACATGGGTATCATTCTCTACCAAAGCAGCTAAGATAAATCCATAGATTGAAGAGGAACCGACTGCGTTCATTACACTATTTCAAAGAAAGAAAAACACAGGTGAAATGAGATTACCAAGAGGAACTTGCTACACATTAATTGTGCTTGGAATCAATAGGGAAACACCATTTATCCCAAAGGGCCCAATAACCAGTCCATACACTCAGCCATGATATCAGTGAAGTCCCCTAAAAACATATTAAACCAAAATGGAAACACAGAGTTCAGCCCTCGTGGATTTGAGAATCTGGAATCCTTGTTATAGATTCATCCCCCTATTTATAAGAGGGGGAGAGCTTTGAATTACAATCAAAATATCTGAGCTCGAGCCCCAGGTGTCATACTAGACTACCTGTCTCGGCTCTGTAAGGCTCTGCTACCACCTACCTAAGATTACAACAGGGATCGAATCCCTTTCTTGGAAAAATACAGAAATAAATGCTCAGAAAAAGAAAGTCAAGAGAGGAAGGAGGAGGTGTCCCCTTGCTGCTTCAGTGGAGGCCTTGGATGCAGCCACGTCCCTGCTGTTGTCATGCTTCTTTTCCGCTACTTGAGCCGTTTCACTGCAGCTCGACCGGTTTCTGTCAATTCTGCCTTAACTACCTGAGTGACCTATTTAGTGGAATAGGGGGCGGAGTGGGAAAGGCGTGTGTCCATGCGGTCCTTTTCTGTGTAGAGGGAGTGGAGCACCATGTCATGTCATTAAGTCCTCCTGAGTCCCCCCCATACTGTTCTACAGCTGCGCCATGCTCCATTATCTATTACAGTTGTCGGCCCATCCGCCCATTTAAATCGCTACAACAGCATTTTGAGCACACCACGGCTGCGAGTCTTTTAATCATTTAAAACAGACAAAACAGGCAGCACTTTTGATTTCCCCCCCTTAGCCCCCTTATTACAACCCATTTTGTGAATTTTCGTATATTACTGGGCAGCTAGAACCAAGGGCTTAGCCCTCAGGCGCTAAGGTCATCAGATTCCTGTCTGGGGGCTTCTTTCCCTTTGTTACGCCAAACACCGCATATCAGCGCTTTATTATGTTTTGCTTGTGGCGCTTCCCTCTATCCTTGCAATCGTCGATCTGCGGGGTCGGGCCCACCAAAAAAAATCGCAATCACAATCACGAAGAGCGGGAACTCTTTATCTTTTCTTTGGAGTGGGTCAATGGTCTGGATGCGAGGTCCTTATAGATCCTGCCATAATACTTTATCACGTCCGGAAGTGAAGTCCTGCATATCGTAATTGCTCAGCACCAATGTATTAAGCTTTTTCCCCTTAGCCGCTACAATCACCGATCTGCGGGGTGATGTCATTACTGCCACGTGTCAACCTATAAGTGGTGACATGTGGCACCTAGAAATGGTCCCATGTCACCCCCAAAAACACTGAAGCCGGATAACAGGTGTCCCATGCCACATCATCAACTCTACTACCACATCACTGTTGACGTCAGCTGCCTTGTCAGCTCTGAAGACCAATCGCATGCCGCCATGTGGCCTCTAGGAGGAGAGAGAAAATGGCTCGCCCGGTCCTATTTTTACAGGCATTTCCTTTGTATTTGAAAATCGGCCCTCCTCGACGATTTCGTTCTATATCGCAATATCAGCGATAGCTACTGTGGCCTAAAAAATAGCTTTAACTTCACTGTTGTTTGGCACTTAAGGCAACTGATAACTTGTGAAGCGGTGAGAGACAACATGAGGAACTAGCCTAAGGAAACTTATGGCAAAAACCAATCTCGAAGCTAGGGCTCGGGATATCTCACAACCCCACCGTCAAAATTTCCTCAAATTTGGAGGAGGCCTAGGAGACACACCAGTGCAGTAGAGGCCAAGAGATCAAATTTTTCTTATGGGTGGTTTGTCGGGAAAATGATCCTAGGTGTCCTAATGTGGCTAGACCTAGAATAAAGAAGGAGAGGTGAAGAAAAATGCTTCTTTGAGTGATCACCTTATGGTAGACCAATGCCTATCCTTTGGGGAGATTGGAGTCAAGAAGAATATGAAGATAGACTTTGTTTCTAGGTCAAGGAGGCCTTAAGATCAACTTCGCTTGTCACTAGGGCAAAAAAGAGTGAACTTACAAGCTTTTATACTTCGTTTTGCAAGGTGAAGTGACTTATCAAGATAAATTCAACTGTAGAATTATCTCTAGGAGAATTCGTTCAATATACATGGCCCATACATAGAGATATGCTATATAGAAACATAATTCCACAATTTCGTAGTAAATGCATGCAACACCTAGCCCTAGTATAGTGAAAATCTCATTATCGATGCATGTGAAAAAGTAAAAGAATAATAGCATTAAATTTGCACTTACATGTAAGAGGATATATCCAACGACTAATATGTTGAAGAACATAGGGCACATGAATTTAATGAGATTCTTCTTGACTTGATAACTATTTGTGAGGCATTGTCCACATGGGGTAGCTCAAGTGGCAATGGCCTTGGAAATGAAGTCTCACAGAATCGGAGATCTTGGGTTCGATTCTTGTGCTACCCTCCTCGGAGATGGGGTGAATAATGGACATGTAAAAACTCGAAAATGAGAGGGTCCTACCTAAACTTACAAAAAAAAAAAAAAACTATTTGTGAGGCATTTTTAATTTCCTTATTAGCACAATATTTTCTTTGACATTATTAGAGTGTGTGTTTCTTATTTCATAAAATAGCTACCAAAAACAAAGAGACAAGAAAACATGATGTTGGCATTCTGCCAGGGCCGAAACCTCTCCCTCTTGGAGAGGAAAACCCGCACATAATTCTTCTTATAGAGATTCAAATTGATGAACACCAAGACCATGACCCTTGACTTTCCACTCCAAGACCAAGACACCAATCCTCTTCTTCGTCTTTCTGAGTTCATCTTCATTGCATTACTGAGATCTTCCTTGCTATTGTCATCATTGAGAACATTATTGTGCTTCTACTAAGATACTCATTATGACAATGAGATCTCAACTGCACAATCATTACTGTATCATCTTGTTGCACTACTACAGAGATTTGAGATCATAGTTGTGACTATACTTAGATCATGATTGTGTCTTGATGTTATGCCAAGACTGTATGATCCTCTCCATTGTAGATACATTAAGACTGTGACTATGTATATATACAAGCTGAGACACAGCATGACTGAGGTTCTTTATATGCATGCCGAGGCTGTAACTTTCGCGACAGTAGTCACTGAAAACTAGATCATGATCATGAGACTGATATATTTTACTGTGAGGATAACAGAGGTATCCAAAGTTTGTTTTCCCACAAAACATTACAGAGAGACCCGAGATTATGTATCACTGTGCTTGCCACCGATATCATGTCATTGTGCTTGCCCGAGATTATGTGTCACCGAAATTTCAGAGTGATCCAAAGTCCTGTGATCCGAAGTTCTGTGATCTGCAGTTCTGTGATCCACACAGAGTTCTGTGATCCACACACAATTTTGTGATCCGCAGTTCTGTGATCTAAAGTTCTATGATCCGCAGTTCAGTTTTTCTGTGGTGACTCTAGCTGCCTATTTTATAGGTGTTGTGCCTCCATAATAAGCTGACATTACCAAGTGAACCGACATGACTTTAAAATAATTTTTGTTGGCCGATGTGACTGTGTTTTTCATCATTTGGCTTGCTTGTCTTCAAGAGGATTGTGTTGGTCTTGAAGGGTTGTTCTTAGACATTCGGTTGACCCATATATATTACATGAAGGCTCAATAAGGACTCCTTACATATGACTTTCACTCTTTGAATTTTCTATACCTATGAAATGAGCAAGAAAATCATTCATTTAATTTACAAAAATAATATTTATTTTTCTTGACAAGTACAAAGATCAAAATTACATTTGTAAATACCAAACCTAGTTATATTTTTCTTATGGGTGGTTTGTCAAGAAAATGATGCCCTAGGAATCCCAATGTGGATAGACCTAGAATAAAGAAGGAGAGGTGAAGAAAAATGCTTCTTTGAGTGATCACATTATGGTAGACCAGTGCCTAATCCTTTGGGGAGATTGGAGTCAAGAAGAATATGAAGATAGACTTTGTTTCTAGGTCAAGGAGGCCTTAAGATCAACTTTGCTTGTCTTTAGGGCAAAAGAGAGTGACCTTACAAGCTTTTATACTTCGTTTTGCAAGGTGAAGTGGCTTATCAAGATAAAGTCAAGCATAGAATTATCCCTAGAAGAATTCGTTCAACATACATGGCCCATACATAGAGATATGCCATATAGAAACATAATTCCACAATTTTGCAGTAAATGCATGCAGCATCTAGCCTTAGTATAGTGAAAATCTCATTATCAATGTATGTGACAAAGTAAAAGAATAATAGCATTAAATTTGCACTTACATGTAAAAGAATATATCCAACGACCAATAGACTTGCCAATCATGAAGCTCCAAGATAAGAAAAGATAATCCATACATCAAAATTCATCCATGCTCCAAAATTTCGTCCACCAAGAAGGAATAGTGAAAATCTCAAGAGAGATACTAGTCAAAACCATGTGATGATGAGAAATGAACTCTCATCATTTGTATTTATACTCTCCTGATGAGTTAGATTTACCTATTTGAGCCTAAAGTAGCCCCTAAAATAAAAATAATGTGCAAATAACTAAATTTTGGTGAGAAGCCTGCCAAACTACCTCATAAACAAAATAACAAGTCTCTCAAAAGGTCGAATGATCAATGATACATGTCGTTAGGCTCTCTAAGAACCCTGATGAAGTCCATAAGTGCCAAAATGATGAATTGCACTTCCAAAAGTAATGGACAAGGGATTGGCCCCTTGTTCTCCACATAATAAAATTGTGGTGCTCCCAATAGTTGTGAGGGCACACAAGTGACCTCATGGGTCTCCAAGGAGTGGGCAAGGGGGAGGGGAAAGTTGACCCTATGTGGACCGAGTGGAGGAATGTGAACCTAGGTGGGAGAAATGATGAAAGGGGAGTAATATATATGGATGAGGGAGCGAGACCACGCAACCAAAATCAAGGTTTCCCATGTAATATCATCCCTAAAGCCGAAGGGTCAGTAAAAGAGATCCCACGGGACTAGAATCCAAAGTTAACATCCAAAAGGGGGTCTAGGGGACAAGAGCACAGACCTGGCCCATTATTTCTGCCAAATCACCCCATTAATCCATTCCCAGAAGTGTCCATGATAAGCAAACTGCAATACTCAATTATCTAATGACAAGCCATACCTTTAAGTTCAGGAGGCCCACCTTCAATCATACAATCATGGCAGATGGGTGAGGGACCACATGGTTGGCTTAGGTGGCTAAGAAATAGCACAACGAGCTAGTTGGTGGCTGCAAGGGATTGTTGGTTGTCGGCTGAGGACCATCTTGGAAAAAAGATTCTCCTAGGGATATCACCCACAAAATGGTGGGTAACAACGCTCATCTCTTGATATTGTTTGGTTGGCTTTGTTGGATAGTATTTTGATTGCTGAATTGGAATATTGTACTCTCTCCTTGCTGAACATTTTATGACAATCTAATAAGAAGAAGAATTTGAAAGGGTTTTTCCGTTGTGGGTTTTTCCCTGGTCTTTGACCAAATCCTTATGTCTCTTATTGCTCTTAATTGTCTTCTATTGTCTATTGCATTTATTGTTCTATCTAGAATTGCTATCAACCATTGAAAGATTAAATTGTTTTGAAGGATTGCGAATTGAAAAGAAGTATCGGGCTAAACTGATGACAACAGCGTAGAACAGTGGAAAATTGACAAAATCTCTTGATTAAGTAATCTTTCATCTCCTAGAACTCGTTTAGGATCACTAACCAAGCCTTAGATTTCCTTTAGGGTCTACCCTTGGATTCATCTAGGAGAGAACCTAGACAGGGGAGTTGGAAATTAGGTGGCAGACCCAATTCTTAGCTTGCTCGCAAGGGCACACCAAGTGGACTTAGAGACTTTCTCCATGCTAACCTTAGGTATGGAATCAAGCAGCAACATTTTTAGCGTTGTTGCCAAGGATAAGTCCTCTTAAACCCGGAGTACGACTAATTTTGGTTTCTAGCTTTTGGAAGCTTTTAGAATTAGGTTTTTGACCAAGTGGCAAGTCCACTTGATCAATTTCCTGCAAGGGTTTCTACTAGGAGTCATCCAAGTGGTCTAGTTAAACCCACTCTTGATCCTGAAAGGGTTTTTAGATTGAGGTTAAATAGACTCTCTTCTTGTAGACTTCTTGCTAATCTTGGGCAGGAAGTTATCTCTGACATCTACTTTCTTTTTGAGGGTCAAGTTGAGCAAGACGTCATGGATGATTTGTTTGGCCCTTGTGATTTCACTAACATAAATGGTTATCCTCACAATATTCTTGATAAAGTCATTGAAAAATTGCCTTCCTTGCAAGGCAATAATGCGATAAGTGCTAGGACGTACATAAGAAACTTCAACTTGTGTCACTAACTAGCGTAATGGTGCAAATTTTGAAGATCTGAAGATGAGACCTTTTGTTCTCTCTTTGGAGGAGGATGCACTTGACTGGTTCACGGAACAACCAGCTTACTCTTTTGACACCTTGAATAAGATAGTAGATGCCTTCAATGAAAAGTTGGTGACAAAAAAGAAGCAAGGCATCTTCTCAATGCAATCAGCCACATCAAGAAGCAGGAAAATGAAACTTTGGAGCAATTTAACAAATGATTCAATGATATAGTGAAGAATATACATGATGATGTCAAGCCTCAAGAAAAATCTATTTTCATCTATTATGTTTATGCATTCAACGTTGACACATCCTATGAGATGAGAAGAAAGGAGCCTGCGAATTTAGCTTAAGCTTAAATAGAAGCCTTAAGAATAGAAAAGGATAGAAAGGATTTTGGAAAATCTAGGATCCCTAGTTTTATTAGGGGTCATTCAAAGTCCCATGAATCTAAAGGAAAGGTAGAAGCAAAAGAAGTCGACCATGATCTTATTAAAGAGTTAACTCAATCCATCAAGTTTATGGAAATCAATCACATTAACCAAATGAATGCCATCCAAAGTAGGTTCGTGGCAATGGAGAGAAATCAAGAAGGGAAGTTCCAGAATAGAAGGAATGATTAATGGCGGAAAAGAGGGCCTCCCCATAGCATAGGCTATCTAATCCTCTTGAATCTACAAATTTGGTTGAGGATTCACTTCCTTATTATAGACCTTGTGATGAAATGCACGAGGAAGCCACTTGTTCCATAGTAAGAAGAATTATTGAAAGTGAACAAATCATCTTGATTGGCAAGGAGCATCATTTGTCTATGGAAAATTGGATGGAAGTTATGGAAAAAAGTAAAAAGGTTAGTAAAAGCCTCCATTTTCCTATATTGTGGACAATTTTGGTGAGTTAGATAAAATCACGGAATTATATGGAGAAAAGCCTTCTTCAAGTCAGATTTTGGAGATAGCCAAAGATAGAGGAATAACCTATCAAAGAAGGGGCAAGGAACAAGAGAAAACTCAAAGTACCCCAAAAGCTTTCACTCCACCTACAGCTAGTTTCAATATTGATTTGGGAGGTTGGATAAATAATGCTAAGATCATAGTACTTGTAATTGAGATCCTAAAGTTTCCCTCCCAAAAGTCTAAGTTGTTGAAAGCTCTTGATGCACCTCATGGAAAAGAAATGGCAAATTTTGCTAAGGATGGAATTGAAGATGCACCCATTATAGTGCAAAGTATGGATATAGGTAGAAGTAATAAGGATAATCAACCTTTCTTCATCACATTATTGGTTAATGGTTTGCTTCTACACAAATACAAGTTTGATTCAGGAGCCTCTTCTTGTGTCATGAGTCATGACTAAGGTGGTCATGAATCAGCGAAATTTGAGGATATCTAGACCATACCACAACATTTGCGCCATGGATTCGAAAATATTGAAGTATGTGGTTTGATCAAGGATCTTCAAGTCAACTTGGTTGTGCATCAAGATATTATGATCACCGTGGACATTGTGGTGATTGATGTACGCTATGCATGGGGAATGTTGTTATCAAGGAAGTGGGGAGTTGATATAGGTAGTAGTTTGCAAATGGACTTAACTAATGCTACCACCCCAAATAGTGAGGGCATCATGGTGAGATTGGATAGAGAGTTGGAGAGAAAATATCATGTGGAGAACCCAAAGAAACCTCATAATGAAATTGTTTATGAATCAAATGATTTGGGCAACTATGTCGTTTTGGCTAAGTCCATTGCTCCATTAAAAGATAAGGTTGAAGGTACAAAGGATTGGCTTTGGCACATGAACTTTGATGGGGCTCACTCAAAATCTGGTATGGGTGCAGGAATTGTCCTTACCTCACCCCTTGGTCACATTTTCAAGTTTGCTTATAGATTGGAATTTATTGCTACCAAAAATGTATCAAAAGATGAAGCTCTTTTGTTGGGTCTAGAGTTAGCAGACGACTTGAAGATGAAAATGCTAAGTATCAAAGGGGACTCATATTTGGTCATTCTTCAAGTGAAGAATCATTTTGCCTGTAAGAATGATAGGCTTAAGAAATATTGCAATGTTGTTTGGGATAATATGGAATTTTTTGATGCATTGAATATTCAAACAATTTCTAGAGAGAAGAATAGTCAAGCTAATGAGCTAGCAGTATCAACATCTACTTTACAACTTCCAGAGAACTTGGTGGATGATAAAATGAAAATGGAAATAATCTTTAGACCATCAGTGGCTGATAATATTGAGCATTGGCAAGTATTTAATGATGAGAGTCAAGTGATCATATTTCTTAACAACATGGAAGAATTTGCAGATTTTCAAGTTGGCTACAAGGAGGAAGGATGCAATTATGTGGTGTGTGCAAATAATAAGACGAATCCCACTCTTAGGGGTCAAGTAGCCTTGGAAAGACTCTTTGATATGCATGATGTTGCAAGAAGAAAAATGAGAACAAAATTGATCCAGGGGGCTACCTTGAAGTGAATATTGGCACAAGTCAAGATCCAAAGATTGTAAAGTTTGGTGAAGGCACAACTCAAGAGGAAAGAAAGAAAATCATTGATCTACTTCATGAGTATAGGGATGTTTTGGCATTTTCATATGACAAGCTTAAAGGATATAGGAAAGATGTTATGGAGCATACTATTCTCCTTAAGGTTGAAAATGCTAAACCCTCTAGGCAAAAACTTAGGCAAATAAATCCTAAGTTGGCTCACTTGGTTCAAAAAGAATTGCGAAAGATGTTGGAGGCAGGTATTATAGCTCATACTAGGCATTCTACATGGTGCTCTAATTTGGTGATAGTAAGAAAAAAGAATGGATCAATTAGGCTTTGTGTTCACTTTGGAAATCTTAACTTAGCTTGCCAGAAAAACAATTATCATTTGCTCGACATGGAAACTTTGTTGCAAAGGGTAACAAAATTGGGTATGATGTCTTTATTGGATGGATTTTCATAATACAACCAAGTTATAGTGAAGAAGAAAGATAGACCTAAAACTACTTTCACCACACCATGGGGGACTTTTGAGTATTTAAGAATGTCTTTTGGGTTGAAAAATGCAAGCGCCACCTTTCAAAGGGCCATGGACTATGCCTTCAAGGACTTAATTGGAAAATTTATTGAGATATATCAAGATGACCTTACTGTTTTTTCTAAAGATGGATTAGATCATATTGGTCATCTTAGGCATATTTTTGACAGGTGTAGAGAGTACGAGGTTTCCTTATATCCAGCAAAGTCTATATTTCGAGTGACTTAGGGAAAGTTGCTTGGCCACATTATTTCTAAGTATAGGATCAAGATTGATCCTGAGAGAGTGGAAGCAATTCAAAAGATTCCATTGCCTCATAATATTAAGTCCCTCTAATCATTCCAAGGAAAGATTAACTTTCTTAGGAGGTTCATCCCAAACTTTGTAGAAGTTGCTAAACCTATCCAAAGTATTTTAAAGAAGAATGCTAAGTTTGAATGGATGGATAGTGGGGAGAAATATTTTTAGGAAATCAAGAGCTTAATAGCAAAAGCACTTGTTCTTGTTAGTCCTAACTATGCCAAGGAATTTATAATATTTTCCTTTGCCTCAGAGGATACTATTGTAGGAGTCTTGCTTCAAAAAAATGATGAAGGACATGAGCAACCTATAGCCTTCATGAGTAGAGCTTCAAGGGTCAAAATTGAAGTACCGCATTATGGAAAAACAAGCATATGCATTGGTTAAGTCTCTCAAGCATTTTTGAGTTTATGTGGGATGTTCTTGAGTTATTGGTTTTATTCCACATTTTGCGGTGTTGACCACTCAATGTCAACTACCCTATAGCAGTATACATTTTTGCAAAGGAATTCCATCATGTTCGAGCAGTCGGATATCCAGGTTTCATCATCATCATTCCTCAGTCTATCAGAGTTGTAAACCCAAATTATGCAAGTTTATTGTAAATGATGCTAGTATGACCATTTAAATATGTAACAACACCTAAGTAAGCCTTTGATTTCGGCAAAGAATTTCGTCCTAGGAAGTTTTTTAACCTCCCCGAATTATGTGTGTTTCTAAACACGATAATCGATAGAGTTTTTCTTCCAGCTTAAACCCCAAAGCTAGGGTGGAATTTGTTGACCAAGTCTTACGTGAGTCATAGTGTTATATCAAGTCTTTTGTAAAAGTGTGTTTGGGAATAATTTAAGCACATTTGGCTAAATTATTTTATTACAAACACACTTGGTCTATACTAGATCACACTGTGTCACAGAATTGAGTAAATTATTAAAAGTCTATGTCTAAAGGTGTTTTCCCCTTTCAAGGGTTGAATTAATTGTAATATCTTGATGTAAAAATCTTTTGGTACATGATCCCTCATATTTAGACACCATGGCTAAAATATTTTGGTGCATGGTCCCTCATATTTAGACACCATGGCTAAGAAATTATTAATACCCTTTAATGTCAATTAATTAATTTTTCTGGCTAAGTTAAATTAAAATTCTAAGCGAAAAAATTAATTAATTTTGAGTCAAAAAATAATAATTTTTATTTTTGGTTTTCTAGCAAAAAGCGGCAAAAATAATAGCCAGAAAATGGTCAAAAATTAAAATTGAGCAAAAATAAAATTCCCTCCATGTGGAAAAACGACTTTTGGAAAAAGTGGTCATTTCCAAAAAAGAATTAAATCGACAAACCCAATTCCAAGGCGAAAAAATCACAAGAGATTCTTTGGGACCAGAAAAGAATTATTTTTTCAAAAAAATATATTTTTTGGGTCCAGTTAATTGAAGAAAATTAGTGGGTCCAAAAGAAGTCCAAATTCCAAGGCCCTTTATCAAAGGAAAAATGAAATTTTCAATAAAAATTGAGCTTATGGACCATGATGATTAAGTCAAACATGATTTTTTGAGGAAAAAAGGTTAAAATAATATTTTTTGGACTTGGAAAAAAAGAAATTATTATGGAATTCGAATTTCTTCATCAAGATCAAGGGACGAGATTTATTTTTGGCATGGATCATGCACCAAGTAGTTGTTATTATCCAGGATCTGGTAAAAAATGTGCAACTTCTTGGACCTAGCCGTTTTCCACTTGTACGGGGTCTAGATCTCTCTATTTTCTATATAAGGAAGTTATATGCTCCTCATTTGTGATCAAAAAATTTGTAAAGGAGCTCTGAGTCAAGCTCTATCGCTGAAATATTTTCTAGAAATAATAAAAAGTCTTTGGGGTTTATTCATGGTAGTGTTCCTCTCCATTCTTCTTGTGGGTAATACTTTTCTGAATCATGTTCTTAATGCTCTAGTAATATTAAATCTTTACAAGTTATTATTTCATTAGCCAGTTGTTGGATTAACTATTTGCACAAGTATCTTGCATTAGTTCTTGGGTTTAGAGAAGCATTTTAAATCAATTGATCTAGCAGGTATCTCTAGATTTTTTTTAGATTTATTGTGTTATCTAACCTCTAGTGGTCTAATAACTTGATCTTAAGTGTATAGAGATTTTTACGGTATTCAAATCTTGGGCATGAGGGGAAGTCTTCGGCGAGACCAACCCACTCTCAAGTCAAGAAGACTCAAGAGCCCATCTGATTAAATTTTGAAACTTATCTAACGATTTGTTTTGCAATGGATTTGACCATTACTTACAATAAAAAATTATTATTTCTCTTATCTATTTGAATTTATTTGTGCTCCAATTGATAGATCTAATAATTAGAGCTATTAATGACTAGACAAGGGAATGGAGTTGGACTCGTTCCTCTTGATCTAGTCCATTGTTCATATTATAGAATAATTTTGTAAATAATTTTTAACTAACCCTTGTACATTTATTTTTTCATTTTTTTGTATATAGTATTTGGGCTTTCCTAATCTAGGTTTTGCATATCCAAAGTGGAGAGATAAGGGTTTTGTTCACTAGTGAAATTTGCAGGCATTAAAGGCTAGAAAACTCAATTTGTTTTACCAATATTTATGTGTTTGCAGGCCTAGAGAATTTGGAAGGTCTGGTACTGAATATTGCCATAACAATATCAAATTTGAAGCTTTCTCCATTGCAAACCCTAATCTTACGAAAAAATAATAAATACAAAGCCTAAAAACACTTCAAATTTAACTCATAGCAATCACACATCCACCACAGGTGCTTTGGTTATAATATCTTGCTATTTTAAGGGTTGATTGGGGTTGTTAATGGGTTGATATCATTATTACAACAACACTTCCATAACTTATTTTGGACTTCTTGGCATATAAGGGGTATCTATCATTGAAGAAGCAACCTCTCTAGCAGTGACTCATCTCCATACCTTGAAAATCGTTGAGTCAAGGAGTTTCCTCTTGTTTTCATCTAGGGCTTGTTACCGCTCAAACTAGCAAGGGTCCTAGGAGGGGATCCTAAAGGGACAACTATTAGGTCAAGGTCAACAATGAAGCAATAGCCCACTGTCACCTCAGCTAAAGCTCCCTTCTCTTCACAGATTTCACTGATGGGAGGAGACCCAGTATGAAGGGAATCACTAGATGAATGAGTCAATGAAGGGATAAAGAATGATTCCTAGGGCCTATTCACAAGAGAGACTCAATTTTGTGGTTTGCTAGCTTGAGAAGCAAGGTGTAAGGCTCTCTAAGAAGGGCCAAGGGGATTTCAAGGGCTAGGGTTTGCAAATAAGACTTGTAAGGGAGGGGCTTAGTCCAATAAATCTTTGTGGAAACTTGGATTCCAAGTGGCTTTTGTGAAATTATCTTCAGGAGGTTGCGAGAAGACACAAGACCAAGTGGACCCAAAGTTAGGTCAAGAGGGTTGAGTTGATCAATCAAGGGTATGCTTGACCTAATTGAGGGGAAGAAGGAGATCAAAGGAAGAATTTTCAACAATCTTAATACAATGATCCCAATGAAGGGAATCGAAGGGAAAGAATCAATCTCAGAGCTAAGGCTTGAAATATCTCGAGATCCCACCATCGAAATGAATTCAAATTTGGAGGACTCCTAGGAGACACAACAACACAGTGGAGGCTAAGAGATCAAATTTTTTTGATGGGTAATTTGTGAGAAATGTGATGCCCTAGGTCCCCTATGGAGGCTAGGCCTAGAAGAAAGAGGGAGAGGTGATAAAGAGTACGCTCTTTGGTGATCACCTATGGAGGACCATTGCCTAATCCTTTGGGAGAAATGGAGTCAAGGAGATTCCAATGCTTGGGATGATTTCACTTGGTCAATGAGGCCTCTAGAACAATTTAGCATGGAAATTAGAGCATGGGACAATTGCTTCAAGGCCTTTATACTTCGATATGCAATAATGATGACTTATCAAGATAAAATTTCAACAAAATATCTCTAGGAACATTCACTTATTCAAACATGGCCCATGACATGATGCAACGCTATAAGAAGACAAATTTCCACCATTTCACACAAGAAAGCAACAAATTTCAGCCTAGTATAGCGAAATTCTCTAGCAACATGCATGTGACGTAAGAAAATGATAAAATAGCATTAAAAGAGCACTTACATGTGAGAACAAGTATATCCAATCATCATCATATGCCAACATAGAAGCTTCAAGACAAAAATGAAGAGATCCAAACATCAAAATTAATCCATCCATCCAATTTCGTCCTCCAAAAAGAATAGCAAAAATCTCACAAGAGAGAATGATCCAATCCAAGTGATGATGAGAGAAATGAATCACTATTATACACTTCCTAATGAATTCGAATTAGCTAATTAGGCTTAATTTAGCTCCTAAAATAAAATAATGTGCATAATAACAAAATGTTTGGTGGCAAGCCCACCAAATAGCTCAATAATGTAAAGATAAGCCTTCAAGAGGGTCGAATGATCAACAATGTGAATCATTAGGCCTTTGAGGAGGCCTGATGAAGTCCAAGGGGTGCCATAATGAAGAAATGGACTCTAAACATAATGGACAAGGGGTTGGCCCTTTATTATCCAATCAAGAACCTCTGGTGCTCCCAAGTGGGTGTGGGGGGCACAAGAACATCCTCATGTGTCACCAAAAGGATCAAATATGTCTGTAGACCATTTGTAAGGGATGGAGTAATGACATAAGCCCTCCCTCTACAGCGGGAGGCATCCTAGAACATCTGCCAAGTGTATGTTGCAACTGTGGAGTCAGTTGGGTATGGTGGACCAAGTGCATCATCCTCATCCAGAAGGTGGAACAAGAGCAATCAATGAACGCTTCTGGGGATCCATGAAGCAATATTTGCTATGGTGGAGGCCCATGGTTCTCAATTCTCACCTTTCAAGTGTTGATGTGGGCCTCTGAAGGGTGAGGACCCCATATACGGAGACCAAGCCCTAAATAAAGACCACCTGCAATCCTTCATAAGATCCAATGCGTCCCCTTGCCCTCCAGTACAAAAAATCATTAGAAAAATCAAATAATAATGCTTACAAATCATGGGATCAATGGGGCACTTCACTGTGGCATGCCCTTTCATAGTGGGCTTTGGCATGTACAAGTGTCTCCAAGCTCAATAAGGGGTTAACCAAGGACCCTATTAGGTGGTTTCAACCTCCATAGTACATCCTTTAAAAGGTAGGTGGAAAATGATATAATAGTGGAATGGAGTGGGGGATCGGGGGAATCATCCAAACCAAGGGAATCATCCAGACCACTTGTCAAGGTGCATGGGTAGCTATAATAAGGGAAGCCCACACCTGGGTATATGAGTGTAGGAGGGAGAAAATCGTGGTACATGAAGTTGAGAAAAACCTAGGGCGTAGAAATTAATTGATTTCTCTTATATTAGTAACTACTTGTGAGTGCTTTTTACTTCTTTAGATTAGGATCTTCTTTTACTTAGGTTATTAGTGTTCTTCATCAAACAGCTACCAATGCATAAACCATAAAGAGACAAGAGACAGAATATAGGCTATCAGCCAGGGCCGAAACCTCTCCCACTTGAGAGGAAAACCCAAACAAATTCTTCTTCTTATAGAGTCTTCAATTGACAAATACGAACACCAAGACCCTTGACCTATTTGCCACTCCAAGACCAAGACACAAAGCCATTTTCATCTTCCTTGAGTCAAAGATAGTCAAACCATTTGCTTATTCTTCTCGGCTTTACTTCAGAATTTCGACCCCTTGATTTCGATCTACAACTTTTGGTTCCAAATCAAAAACCCTAGTTTGTATAGACGACCAACTTTGAACTTTAACTAGCCTCTCTTTAGAAAGAGACTAGCCCTTTCCCTTTGACTTGTCCTTCACCCAGCTTGGTTACCTTTAGATGATTGTAACCTTCTCGACCTTCTTGTTGCAATAGACAGGTTTGCAACTTCGCACTTGTGGAGATTACTTAGCCCAAAACAGTGCCACAACAGTGTTGAAACACTTTGCTCTTTCTTCATCTCTCCTCGTTGGTTATAGGGCTTCTTTTTTATCACCTTTGCACTACTTAACTTCAAACTTGCTTCACCTAAAATTTGTGCTCTGAAATGAGGTCGAGTGGCCTATTTATAGTTGTTTGCCATCATAATAAGTTGACTTGTCATCCAGCTAGGCTGACGCGTCATTTGGAGAGATGTTATTATTCCTTTGAAACCAACTTGAAGGGAGATGCATGTGCTTGTCTTGGAGGGCTATCTATACTTATCTAATGGCTCATAAAAAAGGAACATACCCAAGAAGGGTCCTTCATACATGACAATGACTCATTTTAAATTTTAGGACTAAATGACAAAACCTAAAAGCTCACATTGGGAGTCAATACTAAAAATAAAATTCCTTGCTCATGAAACCCATGAGACAAGCATTACAATAATAATTTTATGTTTCTCTTTTCATCAATTACATTTTATCACAATTACACATGTCATTATGAAAATCGAACCTAGTAACACTTTTCAACACTCCCTCTTAACTAGGTAGGTATTCATTATGGTACTTGGTCATTCTCAATTTGAAGAATTTCTCATAAGAAGAGTTGGATTGGTAACACATATGTTTAGCATCATATCAACCAGCATTGTCACATAGCAAGGCCTTGACTAACAGCGCTATCTCTCCACGAGATCTTAGCACAATGCTGGCAAGACCAATGATGTATAGACACCCTCATCATTGTCTCTCTCGGAATATACCTCACCTTGGTTTTCAAGGTGTGTTCCACCAGGACTATTCTTATCTTGGATTCCCAGTCTTCAAAGAATATCTGTCTTCTACAACTACTCTTATCTTGGATGCCCTAACTCATCCTCAAAGAGTATCAAATTCCAGATGTTTAGCCAATCCTCCACTCTGTCTTCCCAAGTGAAGACAATAATGATGTGTCTATCTCTCCCTCTTAATTAGGGAGGACATATTGTTATGTAAAAATTAGTTAATTTTAGGTTTAGTTAGCTGAAAGGGCACGATCATAAGATCATGCCCTTTCCCAAAGGGTGCCCATGGCGGTATATAAGCCAGGCAACCCAGTGTAAATCATCATCATCTATCTATTCATTTATTAATAAAGTATTTTTATATATATATTTCTGTTATCCAGAAGTTTTTACGCTTCATCTGGTATCAGAGCAGGGTTCATCCGCCTGTTGGAAGAAGACACTGTGGCACAGTGTTTGGCATTCTCCCACATACCCGATTTTCTTCCCCCGCTGATCCACTCTAGCCGGCGACCGCTATCAAAGACCTTAACGCTGCTGCTCTCATCCATTCTCTCTGCTTTCAAATCCGTGGAAGACTTCAGTCACGGTGCCGTTGACCCCATAGCCGACAGCTCGTCCGTCCCACCGTTTATTGTCAAATTAGCCACTGTTGTGGCCGCAACCGTCATATCTACTACTGCTAGTCAGTCCCACTACCACCGTTGCTCATTTTCTCAACAAGTTGTACCTGCTACCCCGACCGTTTTTCTCCTCACGCTGCCTTCTTCCTCAAAATTTCTTGTTGATAATTTTTAAAGTAAATCTGACCAGGCAACAACAATCATACTACTCTGCGTGTGTTTAAATTTGAATTTTCATTGGTAGAAGTAACAACGAAAATTTATATATATTTCGTTGGGCCATAGGAACTCCGCAGTTATCTTGCTGGTGGTTAGAATAATTTCACCGCCTGACTGCTTTCCATCATTCGTACAACATACCCTCGTTAAAACGCCTGTGCGTAAAAGGACCAGATCTTACATTTTCGAAACAACACCCAGATCTCAGATTGAAGGCTCGGACTACAGTCTTGTAGCTGCTTCTCTCATCTTCGGACCTGTGGAAACCGCATTATTAATTAAATAAATTACTACACAGTGTTAAAAAGACTACGGAGGTAAGCTTTGCGGTGATATCCAATTTATTGCAGTAAGCTTGCGGTGATATCCACTCGAAGGGTCGTGACGATTATTTACAAACGGTCCAATATAATTTTAATATAAAAACGTTATATAACATATATATATAATAAATATAAAGTGACATTACTTTATATATAATATAACACTACTTTATATATAATATATATAACGTGCTATATATTATGCTATATATTATATATAATATATATATATAACGTGACTGTCCATATTTATGTTATAATTATAACGTGATTCAAATATATGGTATATTATATTTAATTATATATATATAAATATATATATATATAATATAATTTTAATTATAAGTTATATTATAACTTCAGTTTATATTATAAGGTTAATAATTATAAAATTATAATTATAATAATTTATAAATATAAAAAATAAAATAAATTATTATTAATTAAATTAAATTAATTTAATATTTAAAAAAAATTATTATTATTAATTAAATTAAATTATTAAATTAATTTAATTTAATTATTTAAAAAAAAAAGGAAGGAAAAATATTTTAGCTGGCAAATAAATACACGCCTCCGCAAACCCGCTCAATGTCGACAATGACAATGGCGGATTTTCAAAAAAGGTTGTTGGATGCAGAGCAAAAGACAAATAACAACCACGACGAGGTCAGTAAAAGATTAAATGAGGTCGAGAGCAAGCTTGGGGAGCAAGGAGACAAAATAAAAAATCTTCAAGATACGACAAATCGAATAGAAATAAAGATGGAAAATTACCATGCCCAGACAGAAGCAGGGATCAAAGAGGTCTTAACAATGCTGAAAAGTCTGTGTAAAAGGTCGAATTGTACACCCGAACAACTACTGAAAAAAGGTAAAGAGAATCAAGAACACATCTTGTCAGATTCAACTAAGTCCACATACTTTCATGACAAAGTTGAAACCCCAAAAAAATCAGCAATACCCCACCAAGAAGCAAGTAACACAGCCTTTACAAACAAGCAACTCTGGAATAACTTTACCAATCAACACCCTTTTTTCGCTCAACCAGTAGCAACATGCCAGCAACGGGCAAAAGTCGAGATGCCTAAATTCGATGGAAACGAAAAAAACAATGTTGCATGGATAAATATGACCAGAGAAGAATCACCAGAGATACAAGATCTGATTCAGAAGCATGAAAAAATATTTCAAGACCTACCTATGAAGATGCAGCCTAATAGGGAAATTGAGCATACAATAGAAGTCAAGGCAAGATCAGACCCTGTCAACATCAAGCCATACCGATATCCACATCACCAAAAAACGAAACTTGAGAGATTAATCCAAGACCTTTTAAAATGTGAGACCTTGATCATCTTAGAATATCTGATCAAGTGGAAGGGCTTACCCGAAGAAGACGTTTTTTGGGAGAATGAAGCATTTTGTCAACAACATCCGTCGTTGCGTATGCTTTGAGGACAAAGCATTCTTTCGAGAGGAAGGCAATGTTATGTAAAAATTAGTTAATTTTAGGTTATTGTTTAATTTTAGGTTTAGTTAGCTGAAAGGGCACGATCATAAGATCATTCCCTTTCCCAAAGGGTGCCCATGGCGGTATATAAGCCAGGCAACCCAGTGTAAATCATCATCATCTATCTATTCATTTATTAATAAAGTATGTTTATATATATATTTATGTTATCCAGAAGTTTTATACTTCAACTAAGTTTGAAAAAGGAATGCCACTATGAAGTCTCAATGTGCCCTTGATAAACAAGCTTCGTTAACTTAGATGTACCAATGAATTATTGTACCTAATTGTGAGGATGCGCATTGGATATTATATGTAATTGGCAGGTGGTTTCATCATGGGTTGGGCACCTTATATGGACCCAAGTCCACAAGACGATCATATTGACACACCTGGGTGAAGTGTTGAGAGCCATGGGACTTCCATCATGTGTAGAGCATCATTCCATGCCATGGGCGCCCTCAACACCTTCAGTAATCTGCTCATTGCCCTACATTATTCATGAGATGATGTGCTTGGACTAGTGTGCGTTGGTCGGCTTAGCATTATATGGCCGAGAGGATGTTTGTCCCATCCCTTGAGACATGGGAATGAAAGCACCATTGTTAGAGCCCTCAGTATTGGAGCATTACAAGCCATTCTATCATCAGGGGACCATGAGACTAGTTTCTGTGCCCCAAACTCACTTTGAGGCCCCATATGATGACTTGAATGGAGAGTAAGGAGCCATCCCCTTGTCCATGATTTATGAGGCCATCTCACACACTTTGGTACCAAGAGGACTCAACATGGCCCTCCAACGGCCTTACATCAGCATGATGCCATCAATTTGGCTAGCTATTGGATGGTTATTTTATAATTTGTAAAACCTACTTGGTCGGCTTATGACTAAGGCATGTAATTTACACATTTTTATAATGTTAAGGTCCTTTGGCAAATAATTCGACCTACTAGGTCCCATATAAATAAAACTCAACTTCATTTGTATTGCGTCATCATCACACTTGGGTATTTCAGCCTTCTTGGCAAATCCAAACTTTTTCTTTGGATTAGCTATTGGATGTCTTGGATGCATTTTGATATTTGGAGCTGAAATTCGATTTTCTTTGGAGCTATCTTTTGATTTTTGGGTGGATATATCATATTTTCATCATGTGAGTGCCTCTGGTTGAAGTTTCATTGTTGAAATATGTCTAATCTATGGAATTGTTGCAACTAGATTAATGTTATATTCAGCCCTAATTGTTGAAGATTTATTTTGAAAGCTATTTGCTTGGTAATCACACATGTTACTCATAGCATGACATGTGATGAATGTTCCTCCTGGATGAAATTTTGTTTTTCCTCCATAAAACTCTATAAATTTTGAGTGGATAATTGTTGAGGGTTGGTAGGTAGGGCATCAATTCTTGACCTCCTTAAAGACAGTTATGGAAAATTTGAAGCATCTAAGACTCCATAAGCCCAAAGAAGAAGGCATTGGTCCAAACCATTTTGTGATCAAATCCTTCTTTCTCCATATTTTCTTCTCCCAAAGTTTTGATCCCCTCTTCTTGGATGGCTAGCTTAAGGCATAGAGAGAAATTCTCTAGTGAGTGAAAGAGTAGATTTTGGGATCGTAGACTTCAAGCTTAGGGTCTTTGCAACAAGTCCTCAAAGTTTGACAAGCATCCACCCTACCATTTTCACCCCTATTTATATATATTTATAGCGCGGAGGTTTTTTCAAGATTCCCCTCCTATTATACATTTTTCAGGATGCTTAAGCAGGCTCGACTGATAAGGAGAGGACCGGAAGGGGCTCGACTGTTAAGGAGAGGACCGTGTTTTCGTCCATGAAAACACTTTCCTGATGTGTGCCCTAGACGGGAAACCCTAGTTTGCATTTCCCTTACTTGGGAACTTCCTCGAGGGTTGTATGAGCTTAGCATTCATTGGAATAATTCATAAGAAGCCCTTTCTTCTCCTTGCCTTGATCTTGGGAGTAACTTCAACTATGATAATTCACAAAACCCTAGATCTCATGCAAGATTCTTCTAGGTCTCTAATAGGGAGCAAAACCCCATTTAAAGTGCCATACTATCACATAGAGCTTCCCTTAACAAATCTTACCTCATCACCTAGTGCCTCAAACCCTAGAACATCAATTAAAGTTGACTTCTTATCTACCAAGACTCCTCTCATCGGTGAAAGTCCGCAAAGAGTAGGGGACACTGACTTTGATGACAGTGGGACATTGCCCCATTGTTATCACTTAGTCTAGCTCTTTGACCCTTAGGCTTTCCCTCCTTAGGGCCTACTAGATTGTGTGGTAACACAACCTACAACCTAAAAGTAAGTGTCTTGCCACAGACGAGGAGGCGATAACAATAGCAAATCTCAATGAAGCCTGAGAAGCGAGTGAAGGTGAGAAGAGGAGAAGGAAGGAGAGGCGGCAAAGGTAGATGAACGAGGGGAGGAAAGAGAGATCAAAATTACTGAAGCCAAATACGCAAGAGAGGACAATAATAGAGATGAACAACGGAAGCCAAGAAGTAAGAGGTGGCAACACTAGTTGAGATAGCAAATGAAAGAGGTGAGAATGGACAACTCCAAAGCCCAAATAGTGAAGGAAAGAAGAAAAATTTGACAATGCTAATGTTGAAATGGGGAATGCAAAAGACGAGTGGAAGCAAGCATTGGAGTGACGGTTGGAAATATGATCCCATAGCTGCAGTCTATAGGACGCAAAAACCAAGACCAAGGTCCATAATAGGCAAAGGAGATGCATGCTGATTGGTTGCATCCAAGGAGAAGCCGTCTCAAGTCGGCCCTACCTGAGAAGACAACCCAAAGATACCCATTAGTGGTGATGTAACCTAGGAAAGGGGAAAACAAATGAAACAAAGAGACTGGATATAGGAGGAGGACTTCCCCAAGTTGATTAGGAAGTAAATAAGTGTAAAGGAGAAAGGGTTCGTGAGTAAAAGTATGAGAACAAAGGTTTGTTTGGTCGTGTTTAGAGTTCCCATAGGCCTAAGAAGCTAGGCCATAGGTCTGTATGAAGTAACTAAAATGATACAAAGAGGCCAAGATGTTTAGGTCTGTGGGAGAGTTGTAAAAGAGGCTAATTTCTATGGAGATAAGCTACAAGTTGATCGGAGGGTTGTTCAAGGGTTTGAACAACAGCCTTTGTGCCCTAGTTAGGCCTTCCCTCTACGGTAAGTAGCCCTTAAAAATCTGGTCAGAAGTATGATAATCTTCGCTCTGATTTTTGTGCATGGGAGGAAAGAAAAAGACCCTAAGGAGTCATATGGACTGTGATTTGAGCACAAATTTTGGGTGTATTTTGCAAAGATTCTATGCATATGTCTCTCTTGAAGTGGATCGCATCCAGCCTCAAGTAGTGGTACAAAAGTGCAAGTTTATGCGCATAGTATAGGGCTAATACAATGAAGGCAAATTGAGTTAACGTGGAGCAAATTCATTGGAAGGGAGAGTTGCACTAGAGAGGTTGGAAAAGATTGTCCTAAAAGGGTTAAGGGCAACAGATTTGAGATGCGCTAGTGTTATCAAGAAGCAAAAGTGTGACAGTCAAGAGGGCAGTTTTGTGGAGCCCTGGTACACTGATCAAGGTCCAAGCTTGGTACTATTAAGAGGGCAGTTTGATGGAGCTCTAGAAGGCCTCATGTACAATGTTCATTAGAGGTGATAATAAATTGTTAGGAAGAAAATATGTGAGCCCTAGTTCAGTGGGTTGCTAGAGCGAAAACTCAGTCATAAGGCGCCAGATTGTGAAGACCCTACCTATGAACGTGACCCTTTGGTGCAGTAAAGGAAATTGTTAGTGGGTTGATGACAGAGCCAATGTTCAATCATCTTCAGGCAGCCAAAAGTGGTCGATAGTAGCAAATTGACGGCTAGAGATGCAAGCATTCTGGTGTTGCAAAAGTTCCAATCATCAGCAGAAGAGAAGGAAAAGTACCTGTCAGATGTGTTCAAGGTACGTGGACTGAAAGGACTGTTATTTGCACCTTCAACAAGCAAGTCAAGTGTACTTTCTTCGGTGAAAGATTGGTGGTCATAGTTGTTGACACCAAGCCCTAGTTGTGTCTTCTATCAGGGTTCTATGTAAGGGGCATGATCCATGGTATGGGAGCCCTAAGATTGTTGTATTAAAGTTTGTATATAACAAGTTGTGGATTGAAAATTTCTCTTATGTACTGTTTGATTCATTATTATTTGTTGTTCCACTATGCAAAGTGCTTATGTTGTGGCATTTGATTGTGTTTGTGATCGTGATCTTAGACTCGAACCCGATTCTTAAGTGTTGTGGAAAAATCAATAGGCTATCCACATTATACTAGTCGTTGGAAATGTCCAAGCCCTCATTAAAGTAACTTTGTGCAAGAAAAGTGGAAAGTTTGAACTCCTAAGCACTCAAGATAATTTTTCAAACAAGTCAAGCCATTCTTTGATGGAACATTATATGCTTAGGTCAACTCGGGCCTCCTTTTGTCAAATCGAACCTGTAATTGGTTGGACATCTCACCTCATTTGAGGGACTTAAGTAATGCGATGAAAAAATTGTAATCTTTCTTACTCTCCAAGCATATTGTGGATGAAAAGTCACTTGTTTTTTGAAGCAAAAGGAGGAAATATGTTGAGAGCCTCATCTTTAAATAGAAATCTCTCTCTCCTTTGCAAATAATTGTGAACTGTTGAGATCTTTTTGCCAAAATGTGAAATATTTTCATGAAATCTTTCGGGTTCATCCTGAATTTTATCTCTCTTGGTTGATTTCAAATATTCGTGAGGAAATTTGCAAATAACTAAAGAATACACACAAGCTAACTAGATTGATCGATTTAAAGAGCAATTTTGTCACTTGTAGGGGGATGTCTAGAGTTTTATTCGCACATCTCCCTTGTTGGTGTAAGGTAAAGATTGCTTCTCTTTGTTGGGACATGCCCTAGTGCTCCCCACCAAGGGTTTCAATTTATTTTGCATCATAGGTGAGCTATTGGTTGATGGTTTTCCCTCACTGGAATCCCTTCTAATAGGGCTTGATTTCAAAACTTTTTCTTGATTAGCCTTGAGGTGATTTAACTTCTAGTGTTGCACGTCTAATTATAATCCATAAGCATTCATCAACCAAATTAAGACGAGCATCAATTTGACCCCATAGCCCTAGTAGAAATAAGGCACACTCCTTATTCCAACAATTCACCATCTCTTTTTACTAAATTCTGCAATTGCCCTTAATTTTTATTGTTTAAAAAGTTTTAAGAAATACATAAAAAAAATATAGAAAAATATAAACATCAAAGATAAAAATTGATCCAGAAAATTTCTTCACTTTTATGTCTAGAAAGATAACGTTTTGATTCTAGATTCATTTTTTAGAACAGTGTGCCACATTGAATATCTAAGAAATCTATTGCCCCCTCTCCTTTCTTGCATTTAATGTTGATCTAACAAATGTGGAGGGGTTTTGAAGGACATTTTAGAAATATGATTTAATCTTCAGTAATTATAGCTCAAGTATGGGTAAAATCCCTTGCCTTGACATATGTCAAAAGTTGATTCTAACCCTTCTAATCGCTAGCAACATTTCTAATGTTTTTTAATTGAATATCACTCACTTTTGGAAGTGTTTTCAGTGGTCATAACAATTGCAACAAGTTTTGATACTAATCGCGACACTGTCATTTTTCAACCCCCAGGAATTGGTCCCCCAAAACTGAGTAACAAATTCTAGATTTGAATAACATCTTGAATAATCAATACTTTGAACTTTTGAAGTGCTACTATGTTTAATTTCATTATATTTCATTATAATATCATCTCGAATTAAAAGTCATAAGTTTCTATAGCATTTTTGGGCTTATGAGAGGCCTCAAGGTCAGCTTTTCTTTGTTGGTTTCTGCAAAACTTCATGTTCGCAGGTGTGTAAACGCATGGTAAATCATCACGTCATGCTTTCAATCCCAATATTGTGGAGGACCTTCATAATCGATCGTGGCACATTTTTCAAGGTTACTTCATTCATAAATCTAGTATTTTCTTCATTTAATTGTGCTTTCTACAGTAAAATATCATACATCAGATCAAATTTATTTTCCCTTTAAATCTTAACCTTCATCATCTGATTGTTTGTAGGTTCTTCATCGTAATACTTTTGGTGATGCCTGTGTAGTTTGGGGTATCGCCTATGGCATTTTAGGAGTTGGCCAAAAGTCAGAGGATAGTGTACTTAGATGACATTAGGTACATCTCATGTGTGCTTACAATTTGGAATATTGGCCAAGTCTTTATAAGCCTGCTAATATGAGTGGTAATAGGCCTCTAGGGTAGGGATTTAGTAAATTTAAAATCCCCCTCCAACAAAAAGTAAGAGACTTCACCTGAGATATGGAAGAGTTAATCACAACTCCTTGTAAAGTTAGCAGATTGTTGCATGATAATTAAAGTGAGGCAATATCCTACCATAGGGAAAAAGGACAGAGGTGTTACAACTCGGTTTTAGAGAAAATCAAGAAAAACTAAGAGGAAGGGAATGAAAAAGGCGAATGCTAATAGGTCCATTAAGATTTTACCCTTCATTAAACGCATAGTGCCATAGCTTAATTACAATTCACATGTAGATAACAAATTAAAAAAATGAAACCACACTAACATGTGTTGATCAGTGGTTGTCATTGATGTCAACCCAAGTAGCACCGAGGCTACCCCGACCTTGAATGGCCATTTTGACTTGAAAGTTTACTCTATTCTGATTCAAGGATCTTCTAGATGGATTCTACTCGTCGAGATGTTTCTGTTGATATATGGCACGCCAAGTAATTCTTCACAGTTTGAGAGATATTCATGTTTGAAGTTAGTAACCCCAGTTAGTGAGCTAAAACCCTATGGGGTTTTGGCATGGCACACATAATTGGTTGTGGTCATTGAATAGTCAATAATTAATAATAAAAAATTTGCTCCTAAAATCCTTCCAACGTTCACTTGTTGAGGACCCTCTCAACTCAAAACATTCATATAAATAATGACCCTCTTATCCTCCTCTAGTAGGGATTTTGTGGCTTAGAACAGGTCATCGTGGCATTTTCACTATAACTTTTTTTTTTCTGCTAAACTTCAGAATCTGAAATTAAAACCCATTTGAGCCGAAATCTTGATGAACCTTGTGACCGAATGTAATATTCCTAATTAGCCATGGCTAATTGGAATATTTGATTTTACTCAATTTTGCCTTCTATAGTTATTTATAAATAAAAAGGTGAGGAAAAGGGGGACATAACTCACTTTTAGAATAAAGTCACTCCCTAATAGCACAATGTTGTAACTTAAAAGGGGAGCCAAGGGGGCCAAAGGACCACGTAGAGGAGGGGCCCACGTAGACACTTGGAGGGATTGCGCAGATGGGGAGGAGCACGTGGCAAGAGAAAGGCTACGTTGGAGGAGGTGGGCCTTGGGATTGAGAGGGGCCAACGCTATAAAGGAGAGAGAAACCTCCTCATTTTGGCATTCAATTATGTGCATTTGAGCTAGTCACTTCGACTTGGAGCACGCTGGCTGTTTAGCCTGTCTACAGCACTGTTTAGTGCATTGAGTGTCTCTGTTCGGAGATCTCACCCTTAGCCCCGGGGGACTTCGAGTGCCTACTCAGGCAAGGTAATTTTCAGCAGTCTTTTGCAGTAGGATTGATCTTTGGCATTGAGGAGGAGCTGAGGACTGCGCAGTCTTGAGAGAGAGGGACGCAGTTCTTCTGGAGGTAGTTCCAGATTGGGGGTTTGTGGAGGATTTGAGCTGGGAGATTGAGCAAGGGATCAGCCCTTGCATATTGGAGGATTTTGGCAAAGTTTCAAGCAGAGTTTTGGAGGTTTCTACTCAGTGGCAGTGCAGAGCCTTGAGGGATAGCGTAGATCCCCAAGGGGGTGATTTTCGGTGGTTGGCTATTTCAGAAAAGCTTTCTGGGTTTTCCTGGGTTTCTTGAGTAGAGTCTGACTCCAGAGTTTCAGCATTTTCTGAGGGGAACAGCCCCAAATCCTCATTTGATTTCCAGTAGTAGCAGCAGCACGGCAGTTCTCCAACAACTTGGACGCAGTTTAGAGAGAGGCCATTCCTTTACTATTCTGGTTGTATTTCTTCACTTGCCTTGTGCAAGTCAAGGTACCATCTTTCCAATCACCTCCTGTACTCATTCCATTACTCAGTATAATAAAATGGCTTAGCATTTCTCTCTGCATTTCTTGAGTATCTGCTTATATTTCATGTTTACATTATTATATGTTGCACCACTGTTATTTCTATCACTTTGAGCTTCCCGGTTATTATATCATTTGTACGTATTTCGTTGGAGTTTACTGGGGTTTGGGGAATACCCCTAAAACGAGATATTACAGTGGTATCAGAGCATAGATCTGGCTCAGCCTGTGGAGCTAGCAATCTATGACACCGGGAGAAAAGCCCTACATCTGTTATAGAGGTAGGAAATACAGAGACACTGAGCGTAGGTTGGAGAACACCTACGGGGAGGGAGACTATGTTCGAGTGGTGGACATAGAACAGGAGGATCCTGTGGTGGACGCAGAACAAGAGGATCTGATGGCAGATGAGGACGGGAAGAGATTTGCAGACATGCGCCTCAAATCAATGCAGGATCTATCAAGGCAGATCAAGGTGATGCGGCAGAGATTCACATCAGTGGAGGCTAGACAGCATGAGAACCCACGAGTTTTCCAGGTTGGTGAGGGATCGGGTACATCCCACCATTTTCCAGAGCAAGGTGCCACTCAGTGTGATATTACTCCGCAGATGGCCTCACATGCCCACTTTTCTAGGAGTGGGCACGGGGGTCGGAGCCCAGCAGGAGGCAGAGCCCGGTCATATGGGCGATTATTTTGCAGAGTACCAGGCCTATCGACAGGAGTTCAGGGATGCTCTCTCATTCAGAGACTTTGGTCAGCTCCAGCGAGATAGTAGACCCCGCGACCATCACAGAGGACACTGGCATTATCACAATGGAGACACCCACCGCACCGCTTGTAGATTCCACTTGCCTATGTTTGATGGTTCATCAAACAGTTCGACAAGGTCTTGGATAGAGAAGTTGGACATTTATTTCCAGCTTAACCAGATGTCAGAGACAAAGGCCATCAAGGTGGAGACATTACATTTGGATGGTGAGGCCCAAGATTGGTGGTTCCATGGGATGGTTACACTCGAACACTCCACAGTGACGACATATGCCGAGTTCACCAGGAGATTGATGGAGAGGTTTGACCGGAGGGATCCGGAACAGCACGTTGTTAAGCTGACGAGGCTCAAACAGACTGGGAGCCCAAAGACCTACATTGCAGACTTCTTGAGGGTTTTAGTGATGGTGCCAGATCTATCCGCGGCATGGAGGATCTACATGTATGTTGAGGGGTTAGCAGAGCCACTTCGAGGTCTATTCAGATCCACTAGACCAGCCACACTTCAGGATGCTATTAGCAGGACTCGGGATTTACAAGATGCATTACCAAGGACTCGGACACCTTAACCCCAGAGAGAGACTTTCCAGCCTAAGGGGAAGGATGTGAGGATTTCGCCTCCAAAGGGGAATCCAGGACGAGCACAGATTGATGATGATGCCAGGAGGCAGCTGAAGAAAAAGCGGTTGTGCTTTACCTGTCAGGAGCCGTGGGCACCAGGACATAGATGTGCTGCTGGCAAAGCACATTATATTGAGATCTTCTCCGAGAGTAACGAGGAAGAGGATGAGGAGGATGATGTGGAGGCAAGAGACAGTCATGCCATGCAGGATCCTTTGCTACCTCCACCACCAGCAATAGGTGGTGCAGCTTTTGCACCTACTGGAGGGGCCCTTGCAGCATTACGAGGAGTTCCCAAGTATTTGACGCTGCGCATACGGGGGACAGTACATGGCCAGCGAGTATCAGTTTTGGTTGACAGTGGGGCAACCCACAACTTCATCGATGCACAAATGGTTGAGCAAAGAGGTATACCGATAGAGAGCTTCGATGGGTTTTCAGTTTTGGTCCCAAGAGATCAGACCATGGTTTTTTGAAATTTGGTACCGGAGGACAGGTTGTTCCCTTAGGCTTTGATCTTTGGCCTAGGGAAAAGTGTCCAAAAGATTTTAATTTTTCTCCTAAAGTGACTTTATAATCCTTATAAAGTTAAAATCTAATTTAAAAGTGACTTTAAGTGATAAAGTTACTAAGTTTAATTTTAAAGTGACTTTTATAAAGTCAATGAAAAATTAGAAAGGAAAAAGTGACTTTGGAAATAAATGACTAAGTGGGTATTTATTAAAGTGAGGTGAATTAAAAAATAGAAAGTGAGATTTAAATGTGCATTTAATCTCAGCCATTGATCTAAATCTATTTCAGCCATTGGATTTAGAGATCACCCAAAAGTCACTTGGATCACCCAAAAGTCTCTTGGAGTTATATTAAAGGAGGAAAAGGAGGAAAAGATCATTCATTCTTTCATGAGTAGATTGGGAGAAGGAGAGCAAGAGAGCAAGGGAGATTTCTGGACAGGAAGGAGAAAGAGGCAGCAGTTTGGCACACATACCAGGCAGCTCTTCAGCAAATCAGAACAGCAGAAAGAACAAGCAGAACAACAAAAATAACAAGTAGAAAAAACTGATTTTTTGCTGAAAAACTGATTTTTGGGCACGAATTTCGAGGAGACAAATTTCGACACAGAAATCAAGGTCTGTCTGTACGGCCGTCCGTACGGTCCGTACAATCAGTACAGTATGTACATCTATACGGTCCGTACTGCGCGTACAGCAAGTTTCCAGGTTGTCTGTTGCGCTGAAAACAGATAAGTTTGCTTGCTGAAAATTTTATTTTGCTGAAATTTTCTCACTGTAAAAAGGCATTTTCCGGAAATAAAGAAGAGCTCTCAAACTGGTTTTCCCCAAGAGTTGTAGGGGGTTTTTCCAGGGTCACGTTGACAAAAAATATCAGTGTTTTAATGTGTTTTAATGGCTGTTTATTACTGCTGATTTTTATTTCTGCAATTTCCAGCATTCTGTAAATTTTCCAGAATTTGTGTTTTCAGCAAATTTATTTTTTCCAGCTTGTTGAATGTATGGTTATGGGAAAGGGCATTTAACTACATGGGAGAAATAAGGAGAAACTGAAAACCGTGGTGGGAAAACAAAATTTTTTACACTAGCAAAGGGATGGAGATATCTTCCCAGGACAGGACAAGTACATCATTAAGATCCTGAGGAGATTCAGGACGTAGGAATGTAGGCCCATATCTACGCCTATAGTCACAAACTAGAGGAAAGTGGATACATCCAAGTTGGAGCCATTGAACCCCATGCGTTATAAGCAGTCGATTGGGTCGCTTATGTACTTGGTGAACACATGACCTCACATTTGTTTTGTAGTAAAAACTCTTAACCAGTTCACAGTTGAGCCCAAGAAAGTTCATTGGGTTGCTACAAAACACGTTTTGAGGTATCTTAGGGGTACCATTGAGTTTGGACTGCAGTATACACAAGTGGATGGAGTGCAGTTGGAGGGCTTCACAGATGTAGACTAGGCAGGCAATGTTGGAATTTTGGGTAGCTCAAAAGGTATTTCCGAGAAGGGAAAACCCACCAAAAGAAGTTTGTTGGGCGAGTTACCCAAGTGGTTGGGGTTTTGATCCAAATGTGTGGTTTTGTACCCAAGTCAACTAATTGATTATTCTAATTTATTGTTAATGGGTTGAGAAGCTAAAACCTTAAAGATATAGAGTTTCCTAGATGTTCCCAGAGAAAATATAAATAGAGCCAAAGGAGAGGCTCATTATGCACAAGAGAGATGTGACTTAACTTGTGCAAGGAATGCCCTAGTGGAGGGTTGAGTTCTGCTCATGGAGGCTGAGATTTGCCCTCGAGAGGAGATTGCAACAAGTGTATCTTTTGTTCTATGAGGCCAAGTCAAAGATCAGATGAGCAACAAGACAGCTGGAGTTTTGGAGGGTTGGTGATCAAGATGACCTTGGTTTAGGGCCTGGTCTAAGGTCAACGAGGAAGATCCGTGTCGTGCTGCTGTAGTCTTTGAAGGAGGTTGAGTGCCTCAACCATTATGAACAAAAGTGCAGTAGAGGGCCGAGGGCAAGTTAGAAGGGTACCCATGAGTGAGAACAAAACTAAATTATAGCAACCATTCTTGAGAAGAACATCAAGCTAAGAAAGGAGGATCGCAAACCTTCAAAGAGTGACGAGTTACGTCTATCCTAAGATTTCTGAGATAGAGAAAGAGGCCGTGTTGCTTGTCTATGTGCTGGAGGATCAAAATAAGGCTACCCGAGTTGTGTTTTGTCCATTGGTTGATTAAAGGAAGGCTGCCATGAGGTTCTATTGGAGGAATTTGTGTTAAGCCCGAGTTTTGTCCATTGTGGAGCCTGCGCAAAAGCCTTAGTATAGGACCGAAATAGCTCAACACACTGGAAACAGGGCCGAAAGGCCTTAGGTTGCCTGGAAGACTAGGCCAAGGCTTGTCCAAGGAGGTCAAAGATAAAGGAAAGGGGCTTGAAGGTCTTAGGAGGATTTTGTAGCAGTTGAGTGACCTCAGTTTGGTATCCTAAGCCTGTGGGTGGCCAGTGAATGAGTATAGGACTGCTGTTCTGAGAAAAGGAGGGTTGCTGAGTGTGTTATTTGAAGCCTTGAACAACAAGGACAGAGGCTTATATATACATTGAATTGAAGGATGAATTTACTGTGACTAGTCGAAGTGGTTGACGCTGATATATGCAATGTATTTGAAGGATTAAATGCATTGTGAGTAGTTGGTTGGAGAGAGTTCTGAAAGGAGCCATATCACTGTGTGAAGGGGGCAAAGGACAACCGGGTACATCAAGGGCAATAAGGAATGAAAGGGTTGGTTACATCAGCAAGTAAGTCATGTATTTTGTTCTTGTTGTTTTGGGTAGTTTGAAGGTCAAAAGGGATCTGACCTCAAGCTGTACCAGTGGTCTGAAGGGCCATGATCCCTGGTACGAGAGCCCTAATGATTCTTTAGTGATGGATTAATAAAAGTCGAGATTTGGGCCAAATATCTCTATGCACTTTATTGATTTCATTGCTATAGATTTCCGCTGTGCAAAGTGCTTGTAAGTTGGGGTTCCTAGTGTGTTTGTATGCTTGGTTAGCCATAGACTAGATCTAGGGCCTAAGGAAAATTCAACAGGTAGCTCCACATATAGGAAGATCACTTCGGGTTGTGTCTTCAGTGTTGGATCAACAACTGTTTCCTGGTGCAACAAGAAGTAGAGATCAGTTGTATTGAACTCAAGAGGCCAAGTATATAGTTGCCAGTCTTGTAGCATGCGAGGCAATTTGGATAAGGAAGTTTCTTGTAGGATTATATGGGTAGGAGCTAGAGCCTACAATGATCCACTGTGATCACTAGAGTTGCATCAAGCTGGATGGAAAACCAATGTTTCACGATCATTCAAAATATTGACATCTGGTATCACCACATCAGAGACTGTGTTCAGAAAGGTACAGTTAGACTCCAATACATCCCGACAGAAGAGCAAGTTGCAAACATTTTGACCAAGGCATTAATCAAAGGGAAGTTTGTCTACTTCAGATACAAGTTGTGAGTAGTGCATAACACCTTCCTCTCTATGAGGGAGTGTTGAAATGAGTAGAGCAAGAGGTGATTCTGCACTTCCCCAGGTGTCAGGACATGCAAAAACCTCAGATCAGTTCACTCAACCAGAATTAATTAAAATTCAATTATTTTCTAATGTTAGACTTTGTAAAAATTAAAAGGTGCAAAGTTAACATAAGATTAGATCGTGGCCATTGATCTTCAAGGAGCAAGGGTAAATCTCAGCTCTTGGATCCTTCTGGAAGGATTAAGTCACCTTATAAAGAGGAAACAAGGCTGAGTTAAAGATCAGATTGAATGACACCACTTGTGTTCAGAGCGGTCATCAAGAGGAAGTCGGTTCAGCAAGTCAGCAGTCAGTTGAAGTGTTTCAACATTCAAGAGGGCAAGGAAGAGGGCCGTATGGCCTGAATCTTAGCTAATTAGCAAGGCCGAGTCACTCTGAAACGGTGCAGGAGGGAGGCCGAGTTCATCTCAGCTGCACCGTACGGCCAATGCAGCTTGCCATTTGCCGTACAACCTCAGCCATAGTGGCCGAGACCTCTCAGTGTCAAGTCGAGTGAGGGTACTGTACAGCAAGAAGAATTTGTTGAAAGGGGTTTGCCCCAACTATAATTTTATCTCAGAATTTGCTGAAGCGAATAAGAACATAAGTTTGTAGGTTTTACCTGGAGTTGGGGTTTCCTGGGTATTTTTGGTGTCTATTATTTTATGGTGTGTTTATCTTCAGTTTTTATTTTTTTACTGTGCATGCTATATGGTTAGAAACCCGTAGTGTTTGCAAATTTCAATTTCAGTTCTGCATCTTTAGTTTTGCATTTTTGGGTATAAAATTTAGTAAACTGTAAATCAGATTGTTGAATTTTCAAAAACTAACACACCTTTTTGCACTTCAAAACTTAAATAATGACGAATGTCTTTTTTCCCCCAACTTAATATTCTTGTAATAATATTACAATTTTAAAGCTCTTTGATTTTAAATTAGAACTTATTCACTAATGTCTTTTTCTGTAACTAACGCCCTTATATATACATTAATTTCCAATGTCTTTTTTTTGTAACTAATGCCCTTATATGTACATTAATTTCTTTCACCTTTTAAATATATATCCACTAACATGACTTCAACTCCTTGGATGATTTCCTCCACATAAAAAGTTATAACTTATCACGTAAAGAGATATTTATATTTATTCTGTTTTTTCTTACCTTTCAAGTACCATGGGCAATTACCATGGGTTGCTAAAACCACAAGCTTGTAAACCACCAGTGGAAATTAATGAGGAATCACATGAGTGTATCTAAATTCTGTTTATTACTTTTTGTGTGTGTTTAACATGTTATCAGAGCCACGGTCTGTGGCCTTCCCAACCACTAGTTGTGTGGTCTTCCTCAAACTGGATGCTCTTGCATTATGCGGTTTCCTGTTTGACTTGACTGTTTTCCTCACAAGTGTGCTGCCCATTTCACTGGTTGCTCCCTACGTACCTGGTGCTTTCCCTGCTCACCAAACCTGTGTATAGAAACTGATTCTTGTTATCCTGTCATGTCGGTGCTTTGTCGGTTCTCCTGGCCTCTCTGTTAGTCAAATCTGCTTTTCTAACCCTATCATAATTTGCACTGGTTTTCTTGTCTGGTCCGTATTGTTGTTGAATCAATCTCCTGGCACATTATTTTGCGGAACAAAGGACATCATTGAAGGTGGCCATGTTGGGATCCAGGTTTTGTTGTGGGCAGATGTTTTGCAGGTCCACAATGTAGTGAGAATGATTCGACTTCTTGCCTAGACATCTTTTCATTTTTCCAGCCTGCAACACTGGTGACAGGATGGATTACGATTAGCAATAGGCCAAAGGAATGTAGTGTAGAGTTCCCCAAGACGAATGACTCCAGAAGACTGCTTGTCAGCATCGTTGTTGCTTTTAGCAATCAAGTGAAGAAGTCTCTGCAACGCTTTACACACGATTTATCCACCTATTTCACTAGCTGCTCATGGTTCAGTTGAGGGAGATATGACAGAGTCTCAAACCCAAGGTTCCCGTGAATGTGAAGTGCGCCTTACTGGTTATTACTGTCTATTATTCTTATAGGTTGGTATGTATTCCTAAGAGGGAAAGGCAGGAAGTAGAGGACCAGATCCAATTGATTTCATTTACCTAGTAGAGGCAAAGGCAGTTTAAGTTGCCCCAATAGCAAAAGATACATTTCCAGAGTGAACATAATATTTCCGAGTCCAATTTCACCAGTAAATGATTCCATGGAGAGCATAAAATAGCCTGTATGAAAGCCATTTAAAAGGCCAACATATTGCAATAAAAAGGGGTATTTGAGCCTTCTGTTATCAATGAGGCTAAAATTTCCTTTATCATCTTTTTTGAAATCGACAAGATTCACAAGTTTGCAAGCAATCCACAGAACTGCTTGGCTTATGCCATTGTTGTGGCAGCACTGCCTGTGCCCAAATTTGTGAACCTGGCCTTGTTGATCACCTGTTCCATAGGCCGCAGCATGTACATCATAACAGTGTAATGGTCGGAAAGTGCTGCATAAAGTGCTTGATTGGTACCATTTGCGTACTTCTCTGCTTCTATAGCTCTATACATCTGATTGGAAGAAGGGAAATATGAATTTCTGATAGTCTCTCGTGTGGTAGATTTTCATTTTTTTTTTTCCAGTGAAAAAATCACAAATCTGCCTGCTAAGACACCTTCATTGCGTTGGGTTTGTGCCATTTCAAGGCTGAGAATTTAGTGTGCTACATGCACTCAATTCCAAGCGTCGTGAGTATGTCTGCCTATGTTCTTTGGAGAATCAATATATCTGTGCAGCAAGCTAAAACGTGGAGATCTCTTGGGCAACAACTTTTTAAAAGAAGTAAAGAAAGTAAATGATTAGTGCAGGTGATTTTTTAATGAGCCTGTTGAGTGAGTTGTACCTTAACATGGTTAGGTTTTCTGGCTAGTTTAATGTTGGAAGCTCTTTTAAACTGGTGTTGCATGTTTTGTACAAATTACATGCATTATTGTTTGCCACAATCTGGGAGTTACTCTGTAAGCCTTTGCCTTTTGAGGCTGGGTTTAGGATGAATTGTAGCAACTGTTGCCTTCACTAGGGAGTAGTTTGGAATTTGTAGCCCATGATCATAATCTTTCTCATTCATTTGGCATTGTTTTTATCGGAAGTGTTTGGAGCTACTAAAGCAATTGGGGTGATCCTGGCATATGGTAGAGAAGATTTGTCTCTTGTATTGGGAGCTATCAATCTTTTTTGGTAAGCTTACTAACTGAATTGCACTATAAATCGGTGCATTTTCAGTTGAAGCCGACACCCTTCATTTACTTCTTGTTAAAATAATGGCTAGACTAGATGGATTAGTAAAGTTATTGAACACTCTAACTTGTTTGCTGTTGACAACATGGTCAAAATCATTAAAGCCACTCTTGCTGATATTAAAATCTGTCTACAACATGCACAAGAGAAGATAAAGTTTCTCCAACTTGAGTCACAACTACAACAAGATGAGCTACAATAGAAGAGTTATCATTTTGAACTGTTTTTGGTTCAGAACAATTCTTTGTTTGAAGTTGACTCCCATCGATAGCCAGCTGGCAGAAACTGATCAGATCAGTGAGGCCATTTCAGGAGCAGATTTACATGAAGATGCAGAGGTTCTGCTTGTACTTCCCAAGCCCATCATCAGGCCTTGGGAAAAACTTATCAACAACAAGAACATAATTGGTCTCAAATATGAAAAGGATGTGTCCTTTCACATTCCAGACTATTCTAAACCCATCCAATTTCAGAGTGCTGGGTTTCTTTAGGATGGTTCATCTTCACTTGCTCCTCTTCCACAACCACTAAGTCTATTTGTCAGATGCCAATGTTGTGATCGGGTTGGCCATGTGAAAGATCAATGTTTTGATTGAGCATCGTGGTTAACATACTCATCATTCAAGCAGACGTTCAAGAAACAAGATTCCTGAAAGAACAAAGATTTACTTTGGATGGATCGCTCTTTGGCAATGGTGTTCAATTGCCAAAAGCCTAAATGTGGTCAATGACCTTGAGAATAGGTTGACCCCAAAATTTTGATGTGACCAATGGCTGGATTAGACAATGAAGCTCTGATACCAAATGATACGAACAAAGTTTGTTATCACACATACTTCAAAAAGTCTGGAATATAAAGAAATCCATGTGGACAATATATAAATAGTATATAAGTGATTGATAGTAGAAAAATATGATGATCAAAGTACAATTGGGGTTCCGTATATATACCTAAGTGGGAGCGACCATTCATAAAGTGTCATGTCCTTTGGGACATATTGATTATTATTATCGTTATTATTTATATTTATTTTATACATATTTATGTTCATAACACACTTCAGCTCATTGTTCAGGTTTTACACAATAACAACCACATCTCTTAAGCTTTGGTTGCGCTGTTCAATGTCTGGTCCAACTTTCATATTGCATCGCTATAGAATGTTTTGTAACACCATTTTTTTGCAGTATTGTCATTGTCTTCTGCAAAGTCTTAGCCTTATCTACAGTGTATCTAAAGATAAAGTATGTAGCTTTTAGGTTGGTTCCTAGAGCAATAACGCAGCTGGTCCTTCCAAATATAGTGTCAGATCTGTAACATGTGAAAACACGCATCTAGTTCTATCAAAAGAAGTCAGCGTTGCTCAGATTTCTTTTGTTATTAAGTTTGATTCATGATTTTGGTTCCTGGCAAGGAAGCTTAAATACTGATAGACTTAATTTATGTTGCAGAAAATTTTCAAATTCTATATGAGAGCTACCAGCTACAATCAAAGGTAAATATGAACCTAGTGTATAGAAAGTTAGAAGCTTTTTCCTTTTTATTACGGCCAACTCATCAGGACAGGACTGTAATTTGTTTTGCTTGAATGCTCTTGACTTGTTTGATGCTCTTCAATGTCTTCTTTCATTTGAACAGAATACCATCAATCAGTGGGGAACAGACGTGACTGCTCTGTCAGCATCCAAGTCTTCTTCTATGAGTGCTTCAATAGATGAAAATAACACACAGCCTTCTCCTCCTGGAGTTACATTATCTCCTCCTTCACTCCCACCATGTTCAGTTTCTCTCAATGCTCCCATTACTCATCCACAACAAATTTCTCAATGGTCTCCAGGACAATCTTCTCAAAATCTTCCTCCATGCTTGTCATATTCCCAAGTAAATACCACACAGCCAGTACCTTTTCCACAGCAGCAAAGAGTTCAAAGTCAGTTACCTCCTCCATCTTTCCAACCAAATTCGGGACAGCTTCCTTTGCCTCCTTCATCTTTACAACCAAATTCAGGACAGCTTCCTTTGCCTCCTTCATCTTTACAACCAAATTCAGGACAGCTTCCTTTGCCTCCATCTTTACAACCAAATTCAGGACAGCTTCCTTCTGCAATACAGCCGAATGCAGGGTCCCAAAATACTCAACTAGGAAATCGCTCTCAGCCACCTTTTCAGCCATCAACATTGCCTTGGCCTAATAGTGCAGGACAGCCTCCAAATTCTGCTTATGGGCCAGTTCGACCAGGTCTTCCCCGACCTCAGTTTCAACCTCAAGCAGATGCTGCACAACTTGGCCCATTCACTCAAGCTCAAGTATGGCAACAGATGCCTAACCATTCATTGCCTTCAACTCATGCTATCAATGGATACGGATCATATCCTTCTGGATACAGTTCTAGACAACCACCTCATTTTTCGCAGCGAGGGCAGTCTCAAGGAGGAATGCCTCCTTATTCACCAAATGCATCTGGTGGACCTCCTCCTTATGGAAAATCACGGGCAATGAATGTTGGACAGATACCAAGTCAGTCACCTCAGCAATTGGTAACAAACCAGGTGCCTCCAGAGCAAATGTCAAGCCAAACTGTGCAATATCAATCAAATCCTTTGCGGGAAAGTATCACTTCTCAATTGCAAGAAAATAATGAGCATGGACAGTCACAAGATCTGCAGAAGCCTTTCCAAGATCAACCCTCGTTGCCACAACAGCAGAACGCAAAACAGACACTTGAAAAAGTATCGGAACAAAGCATTAGTTGTGAACCGAAAAAAGTTCAACGTGAAAATAAGCGAAAATCACGCTGGGATTCAGAACCAGAACAAAATAAAGGTGAAGAACAGAGTGCTAAAGAAAATGTAAAGCCTTCAGAACATGCTTCTGGCATATCTCAAGGAGTCTCTATGTCTCCTGTTGATAATGGTAATTCATTTTCTCCTGCTGAAAATGGTAATGCATTTACAGCTTCCACTAAGAGATTGCATGCTAGGGATGCAGACAACATTGAAAATGCAGTGCAGGAAGCAGTTTTGCGGGAACAGGTAAAGTAATCACTGGTGAATGAATAACACATTTCTTTGATTTCCTTCAGTTGATGTTGAGCTTGATTTGGATTCATCCTTATCTCTGGGCATGACCAGGAGACAGCAACACAACAGATTATCAGGCAACAAAGGTCGGTTCTACTTTGCACATGACTGTGACATATGATGTCATTTCTTATAATGATATGACAGAAAATTTTGAATTCCTAAAAAGCTCATTGCTAAGATTTTATTGCTGTTCTTGTTGCTTTTAGGAAGAGGAAATACCATTGTATGCACACTTATGTTTTTTATTTTCTCTTTATGTAAATATAAGAAGCATTTTACAAGAAAAGAAAAGAAAATATTTACTTTATATAAATTACTATAACTTTCAGTAAGCTTAACTTTCTGTATGAGATTTTCAAAAGTTTTATACTGTTTTGTGCACTCTAATGCAGACAAGAGAGGAGAGGGCATGAAGGCATGGAAAAAGATGAAACAGATATATTATCAGAGCGCCATGACTCCAAAGCTTTGAAGGTGAGAAGTTAATTTCATTATTTTTTTCTCTGAATTATCTCCTATTTCAATGCTATATGAGACAAGTATTGGTGTATTGCTGTGATAGAAGAAGGATATGTATTTGAATTATATTGATTCCATTCTTTAAGGTGAATATTCTTGTGACTTGTCTAAAGATATTGATGTGGGTCACTTTATTTTTGTTAATTTTCAGGAGGTTCTATTGAAGATGACAACTGACCATCGTGCAGAGGTGTCTGCCAAGCGGGGAAAGTTGACTCATCCTCATCAAGGTAGTCTTTGAATTAAATTATTATCTGTGCTGGCTTTTTTCTGTATGTCCTAGATCATGTCTACTGTGTCTCTAGTAAGAGAAAATCTAATGGAGTTGAAGTGTCTATTGTTTCCCATTGGAATCTATGATAATACTTTCACGAAAGCCTTCAATGGTGTAGTCACTTATGCATTATCCATTCCCTAATAAATCACATGAAATACAGTTCGGGGGTGTATATGTTTTTTTGGTTTTCTGGGGTGGTTGGGTGGGGGAGGAGAGAGACTATAACACAGACATCATCTTCCTTCTAATAAAGGCAATTGAAACCCTCTTATTGGGATTGTGTCTACAAAATCCTGTGTAGTTTATCAAGTAACGAAATTGGCAATAGTATACTGAACTTTTACTTAAGGCTGGAAATTTGTACCTTATAGATAAAGTGATTCTAGGGGGTTTTGTACATGCAATTTTTAGCATATAATTCTTGTGATGGTACTGTAGAAATTTCGAGGCTTGTACATCATATATGGTGAGAAGTTCAAACTCTGGTGGAAAAACGCCCTGGAAGTTAAGTTGTTTGCTGAGTTTGATGGCGTTTCATATGCAAGATTCACTGAAATAAAATAAATGTCATTTTTTGGTAAATGCTGTGGCAAATTACATAATTGGGAACTCAAGATACACTACCCACATACAAGTCGAATCATCTCTCATTACATCACCTCTCAAGTTTAACAGCTAACCACTTGACCACCTACTATTAACATCTCCCCCTTTTAAACAAAAGCTCCAAGAAAAGGCAGTCAACATCTTTCAAGATCATCTGCTGAAAATGAATTCTACAAAGGTTTGATCAACGAGAATTCAAATTCTGTCATCTTCATCCCTCCTTAGAGGCAAGATACATCTGATGTTGAAACTTGATCCCTGTCCCATAACTGATTGCATTGGCCTGTTTATTACACCGCTTAACTTAAGAGTTACTCCATCACCTGGTCCAACTGTTGTTAGGGGATTTTGTTTGCTCCAAACCACAATCTGACCTAAAAACCTTTTATGGGTTTAATTTCCAACCATTGAGACCTTTGAGACATTAAGGTAACCAGCTACAATGCTCCCTTCTTATCTATCAGAACAACTTAGTTGCATGGTGTATCTGTAATTTTATTACAATGATGATGTTTTTGCCTTTCCACGTGGACTACCAATAATTGTATTTGCTTTCCTCACACTGACATGGCTTGTGTGGTTGATTACGTTCTGGCTATGACAAGACCTTTATCCCCTAGATCTAGATTCTCTTTTTGTTTTCCAGCCACTCCCTATTGCCGACCATGCCTTCACTTTACTCTCTTGGAGATCCCCTTTCCCTCAATCCCCCCTTCCCAAGATCTTATGACAAGCAACATATTATGGTTCACTTTGACATCAAGTACGTTGATGACCATGTTGTACACTTCTTCCAATTTATCCTAATTTTTTCCTGCTCTTGTACCTTCATCACTACCACTTCCAGATACAGCCTGTTATTGAAGATCCTTTGGGAAGCTGCTGTAGGTTCACACCCCCACACTATCTTCGATAGAAAACTTTCCCACCCAACATTGTAAATGTCGCATGAATCACTGGTGTGATTAAAATTCAAGACTATGCATAGAGTCCTCCGCTTTGTTTTCACCCATGATCCACGCTCTGTTCTGTTTGTGCATAGAGAGTATCCATGTCCCCTTCGGCATAAGAAACAAGTCTTTCTTGCTTCTAGGAGATATGAGCTTCTTTTGGTCCTCCACACGTTCTCAAAAACCTTTTCGCATATTCTTCTTAGGAAGAAAGTGACTCTTCCCTTGGACATTGATTGCTAGGCTTGGTCTCTCATGCCACCTTACCGACTCAACCCTTAGTTCTTGTTCCTTCTCCTCTATTTTATGCCACTTACTTAACTTGGGAGACATTAAGAGAGGTATTTGGAATTTGAGCACTAGCAAAGCAGTGGATGGGGAAAATCTTCTAGTACTTGTTACAAACTGGTTTAGTGGTCTTGTCAACGTCTTCACGAGGTGCTAGGCAGTACCACATAGGACCAGTTCCCACTGTCACCTCGGCACAAGTTTCCACTCTTTAAGTCGAACTCCTATGAAGACTATGGGAGGATTCCCTACATACACAAGTTTCCCTACCAAAAATGGTTAGACTTGTGTCTAATATATGTACCTAAGGTAGAGGTAGGAGTTAATTATTTAACCTTACTGATCTATAAATAAAAATTAAATGTAGAAATGATAAAGTCACTCAAAATTTAGGATTTTTACCTCTAAATTAACCCAAAGAAAGACTAATAATTACCCTTACCAAGTATATGATTTTTTCCTTGTTCTGTCATTTGATAAGTGGTTGTACTTCATTAATATCCTGGCTGCCATGTAGCTGCAAATCTGCAGCAAAGTGTAGAAAACAGCAAGCTAATTGCCCTCTTAGGGGCACCCTCAAAGGTAGAAACACCTTAGATTGGTGGTTCTATGGGTGGAAAGGTTTGGGCAGCAAATATATGAAGATATATTGATAGCCTAAAACCTTAGATCTGCAAGTATAAAGCTGGAAATCATTTGTAATGATTTGAGGTTAAATTCCCCTCTGAGCTAAAACCCAGAAAAATTTCGAACAAAGAAATAAGCTTGTAATGACTAGAAATCACCTAAGTAACTTGACACGGGGATTCGGGATTCGTAGGATACGGGGATTCGAGTGTCGGATTCGGACATGTTGACCCCCTGAAATAGGACACGTAGGATTCGTTATATAATATTTTATTAAAATATATATCTATTTAAAATAAAATAAATAAATATAAATAAATATAATAATATAATATATATATATATATATATATTATATTAAAATTAGATATTTCTTACACAAATTTCTCATTATGATACAAATTCGTTGATTTCAAACATAGATTTTCATCTAGATGTTATTTTACTGTTTACAAAGTAAGTTAGTAACATTATAGCATGCATAGTACATACAAAATTCAAATATCTGCATAAACCCTCACAAACCTCATAAACCCTCATAAACCCTCACAAACCTCATAAAGCCTCCTTCACAAACCTCATAAACCCTCATAAACCTCATAAACCCTCACTTTTTTGGGATTCAAATCCCAAAATTAGGACACAAAGTCCTAACGGGACACGACCGGGATTTGATGGTGTCTTGTTAGGACACGTGGTGTCCCATTTTAGGATTCGAATTCCCGTCAAATCGTGTCGGATTCGTGGGATTCAGACACGTGGTCTGTTTTGGACGAATCCGGTTTCATAGGAAATCACTTGTTTTTACTTCAGAAATTTAAAGATAATGCAATAATATTAAATTTGGAATAACATAAAAGGTTTAAGAGATGATTATTTATATGTTTATGTCGCTTTGTATGGTAAATTTACTGGATCCACTGTAATAAATTGCAGATTTGGAAAGCTTCTCACAATATTCTCGTGAAATAAAAAATATTAATATAGAAAATGAGAGGGTAAATTATATTGCATTGTGAAATATATCTAATAGTCAAATCCTCAAGATCTAAATTTATGCACAAGCCAGAATTTTATTCTATTTTGTATTTTTTGTTTTTGTATAGTGAGGCTTACCTTCCATGTGCTGGATTGCAATCACGACGCCCTCTAAATCAATTTTTCCTTTGGACTAGAAATTGGGATAGGAGTCAAGAGACTATTTCACCCAATCTAGCCTAGAATGTCAACACAAGCTCCCCAAGTCCACAATGAAGATCTCCCCTTTCGAAGGACTTGTAGCCCCTCATTGGATTGACCTCGTAGTTTTGTGATAACTAAGAGCATCTGTGTCTATTCTATGGAAGATAAATATTATAGCACAGCACAGAAGAATGAGCATAGAAATTCAGTCCACACAAAGTATTTGCACATGAAAAGTTTCTATTATGCCATCAAAATTACCTCATAGTTCAAGCTCATTGGAGGAACATCTATTCTTTTATAACCTTTCTTGTAATGGCTAGATAATGGTTAGTTTGACTCTCTCCCAAAATAATATTAACTTGTCATCCACATCTTAAATACTAAGCCAACTTTTGCAATAATTTTTGCATTAAAAATTTACCCACAAGAGGAGGTCGATTTGCTTGATGAGAGAAAATAGCTAGTTTGTGTCCACAAAAGGCCCAATGTTTAACTTGACTTTTGACCTTCAATGTCCTCTTGACCACCAATGATTCTTTTCCACTCATTTGTGGCTTGGATGGGTGATTTGCTAGATCTCCAATGCCCTTGATGATTTGAGGAATCTAACACCTGAGTTTTGTCTAGAAGAAAATTTACATAACTTTTGACATAAACTTTGTCTCTGCATGTCAAGTATTATCCTTGATTTGCCTCTTTTTGCCCACATGTGCTGATTTGCATGTGTTTTTCATTTCTAAAAACTGCCTTATGGAGAAAATACCCTCCCAACTTTGTCTAGTGTTTTGCTTGAGAGAGTTGGGCCATGTCATAAGGATAACGATGAGCTATCACATGCTCAATTTGGACCTATGATGTTGCCTTTCGGTCCACTTGAATCTTGCTACATGTGTGCTAGAAATAAGGTTGAATTTTTCTTGCATTGTAATGTTGTGCTTGATTTGATGGATTTTGGCATTATGGTTTTGTCTGGAGCATGATTTACTTCAACTTTGACGTAAAGTTTGTCTGTGCATGTCAAGGAATGACCTTCCTTTGGCCATTGTTATCCCCCATGTGGCTAGGAGAGAGAGTCTGACTACCTTTGAGGAGTGATTTGTTGAAATTTGGTACCGGAGGACAGGTGGTTCCCTAAAGCTTTAATCTTTGGCCTAGGGAAAAGTGTCCAAAAGAATTTAATTTTTTCTCCTAAAGTAACTTTGTAATTTTTATAAAGTTAAATCTAATTTAAAAGTGACTTTAAGTGATAAAGTTACTAAAGTATAATTTTAAAGTGACTTTAATAAAGTTAATGTAAAATTAGAAAGGAAAAATGACTTTGGAAATAAATGACTAAGTGGGTCTTTATTAAAGTGGGGTGAGTTAAAAAATAAAAAGTGAGATTTAAATGAGCATTTAATCTCAGCCCTAGATCTCAATCTATTTCAGCCATTGGATTTAGAGGTTACCCAAAGTCACTTAGGATTAGATTAAAGGAGGAAAATGAGGCAAGAGGTCATTCATTCTTTCATGAACAGATTGAGAGAAGGAGAGCAAGAGAGCAAGGGAGATTTCTGGACAAGGAGGAGAAGGAGACAGCAGCTTGGCACACATTCCAAGGCAGTAGTTGAGCAGATTTGTGCCGCTGATTCAGCACACAGTGGAAGGCTGATTTTGGCACGATTTTCTAGAAATCCGTACAGCTGGTTTGCACAGAAATCGAGGAGTGGTTTGTACAGAAATCGAGGAGCAGTTTGCTATTTTTTGCACGCAAATCAAGGTCCGTACAATGCATTTAGTGCAGTCTGTACAACGCATTTAATGCAGGCCGTACAACAGCATTTAAGGCTGAAAGTGGGCACAAAAATCGAGGAGGCCGTACAACATTTATTGCTGTCCTGTTCGCTGTAATTTCCAGTTTGCTGTGAGGCACGGGAAAATAGATAAGTTGTAAATTTGCTTGCTGATTTTTTTGCTGAATATTTCTCACTGTAAAAAAAAGCATTTTTAGAAATAAAGAAGAGCTCTCGAACTGGTTTTCCCCAAGAGTTGTAGGGGGTTTTTCCAGGGTCACATTGACCAAAAATCACTGTGTTCAAATGTGTTGATTTTTTATTTCTGCATTTTCCAACATTCTGTAAAATTTCCAGAATCTGTGTTTTCAACAAAAAATTATTTTTTCAGTTGTTGAATGTATGGATATGGGAAAGGGCATTTAACTATATGGGAGAAATAAGGTGAAACTGAAAACCGGGGTGGGAAATGAGAAATTTCTACATGGTATCAGAGCTTGAGTGCTAAAGTGTAGTTTGGGATAGCAAGGAGGAAAATTACAGCCTGCTGATTTTTCACTCAGAAAATTCCAGCAAGCTGATTTTTCACAAACAACAGTTTTATCTTTACTACAATAGTGCTATTTTTCAGTTTTAGGACAGCAGGATGTCATTGGGATTGAGGGTGGAGGATACGCTGGATGGGCATACAAATTACAGCGTTTAGAAAGAGAGAATGCAGAGTATCTTTGAGGAGGCAGAAGTCTGGGATATCATGGTGCATACCACACAGAACCCTGTTGTTGTGCCTACTGATGCTAATCAGTTGGCTGAGTATAATAAAAAGAACAACAAGGGTAAGAGGCTGATTCTAGACGGAGTCAAAGACCATTGCATTCCTCGTGAGAGGAAAGAGCAATGCCCATGAGATGTGGACAACATTGTCCAATCTCTACCAGAGTACCAATGAGAACCGTAAAATGGTCCTGAAGGAGAAGCTGAAGAACATTAAGATGGGTAATGATAGTGCAACTGGATATCTCACAAAGATTACTAATGTGAGAGATGAGTTGGCAGCAATTGGAAAGACCATTCCACCCGCTGAGTTGGTGCGGATTGCAGTGAATGGCCTCCTTCGTTCATGGATGAACTTTGCTGATGAGGTTTGTGCACGTGAGACCCTTCCCACTTGGGAGAGGTTTTGGGATGATTGCATTCAGACAAAGATCAGGAAAGGTCAGCTTGGGGCAGCCAAGCCAGTTGAGCAGGATGAGGATGTAGCACTGTCGGCATGAGGCAAGAAAGGCAAGGGAAGAAGCAGGCTTCCACAAGCAATGGTGGGGGCAAAGGCAAAGGTAAAGGTAAACAGGGTAACACACAGAAGGACTATTCTAAGGTGAAGTGTTGGAATTGTCAAAAGATGGGACACTATGCAATTGTGTGTCTGGAGAAGAAGAAGAAGAAGGGGCAGAACCAGAGCATGGCAGCTTCAGCAAAGGTTGAGGACTTTGCAGTTCGTTTTGACCGAGAGTTTGGGTTCACTGCGTGTGAGTCCTCTAGTGCAGGATCATTTGCCACACAGGTTCAGAGGGAGCATGCTTTTCCCTCGATTAGCAGAGCATCTTCGGGTATCTGGTATGTGGACAGTGGGGCTTCACGTCACATGACAGGAGTCCGTGAGTACTTCTCAGAGCTTTCAGAGAGCGGCACTGATATGGAGGTAGTACTCGGTGATGACAGAGTTGTTAGAGCAGTCGGTGTGGGGACACTGACATTTCAGAGGGAGTCCAAACCTCCCTTGAAGGTGTCAGATGTTCTTTATGTGCCAGGGATGAGGAAGAACCTCATATCCGTCTCAGCTTTGGAGGACAGAGGATATGAGGTACTATTCAGGTGAGGACAGGTGTTGATGTATCTCAGGGGCACTCCAGCTGATTCAGCTAGAGTGATAGGTGTACGCCATGCAAAGGTGTACAAGTTTGCATTCCAGTCCCTTGTGGCATTGAGCAGTAGTATCGACAACAGAGCTAGCAGTTCTGAGCTATGTGAGATTTGGCATCGCAGGATGGGACATATGTATCATGGAGCCTTGAGGACATTGCGGGAGATCACTACATGTGTGCCAGATTTCAGTACTGATCACTTTGATACTTGCAGATGATGTGCGATGGGCAAGTTTGCCAAATCCCCTTTTCCCAGCAGTGACAGCAAAGCGACTGGGATATTTGATTTGATTCATTCTGATGTGAGCGGTCGGATGTCTCATGTTTCCTTGAGTGGATATGAGTACTGTTTTATTCATTGATGATCACTCTAGGAGGACCTGGATTTATTTCTTGAAGACCAAGAGTGAGGTCTTCAAGCGGTTTCAGGAGTTTAGAGCTC